>OX381712.1:4394940-4531999 GCA_947462335.1 Harmothoe impar
AAGGTATAAACAGCACAGAGGTAGGGAATACTTTGAGTGTCCTTTTGTGTGAACAGTGTCAGGACCACGTGGTTCCAGGAGTGGGGGCAGTCAAGCATGACACAAATAGACTCCACCCCTTCACTCTATTGTAAGGGAAGACTAACCATTCTCGGCTAGCATCCCAGACTGGAAAAAACATACAGTGTACTCTTTTTTCTTTCCTACGTTGAATTTTACATCCATGGGTCCAGGTTATATTTTGGAGTTATATTTGTTTATTCCCAAAGTTGATAAATTGCCCTGTTGATTATTTATAAACGTCACAGGAGAACTATCAATTATACAGTTTACTCATTTCTACACCTTTTGGGACATTGTCAAGACATGCCTGGAGCAAAAACATGGCATTGAATTGGTGTGAGGGATGAATGGATATGATATTAGGCTTACTTTTGTAAAAAGAAAATGAAGGTTTTGTGGACTATGATGTCTGGTCTTTTTGGTGGGGAGGATACATCCCCTCCCCATGATAAATTCCCCCCCCCCCCAACATATGCATTTTTTGGGCATTTTATCTGTGCTCCAGACGCATGCTCAAGCCAAATAGGTGGGGCTATAGTTACTCCCCACCCTCATGATGAACTCCCCACCCCCCCCCCAACATATGTATTTTTGGGCATTTTATCTGTGCTCTAGACGCATGCTCAAGCCAAATAGGTGGGGCTATAGTTACTCCCACCCTCATGATGAACTCCCCCCCCCCCCCAACATATGTATTTTTGGGCATTTTATCTGTGCTCCAGATGCATGCTCAAGCAAAATAGGTGGGGCTATAGTACCTTTTTTCTCTCACAATGTGGTTTAGATTGCCAACATAAAACCTGTATTTTAAACAAAATATATATTAGATTGACATCATTCTCCCCCAGATGCAAAACATATAATATCTGTTGTATTGACAATGAGATGACACTGTTCAATTCTAAGTATAGATAGTTAAATTTGTTTTCAATTCAGGGACTTTCCCATTGACTCTCTCCAGTGTGTCAACCACTACTCACCTTGCATGTGCGGCATGCGGAGAGGCCTGTCCTAAACTATATTTAGACACGTGTGCCATAACAAAAAGACCAGACATCATAGTCCACAAAACCTTCATTTTCTTTTTACAAAAGTAAGCCTAATATCATATCCATTCATCCCTCACACCAATTCAATGCCATGTTTTTGCTCCAGGCATGTCTTGACAATGTCCCAAAAGGTGTAGAAATGAGTAAACTGTATAATTGATAGTTCTCCTGTGACGTTTATAAATAATCAACAGGGCAATTTATCAACTTTGGGAATAAACAAATATAACTCCAAAATATAACCTGGACCCATGGATGTAAAATTCAACGTAGGAAAGAGAAAAGAGTACACTGTATGTTTTTTCCAGTCTGGGATGCTAGCCGAGAATGGTTAGTCTTCCCTTACAATAGAGTGAAGGGGTGGAGTCTATTTGTGTCATGCTTGACTGCCCCCACTCTTGGAACCACGTGGTCCTGACACTGTTCACACAAAAGGACACTCAAAGTATTCCCTACCTCTGTGCTGTTTATACCTTGCCTACTGGATATATTTAACTCAGATGTGTTAGTTAAATTAGTTGTAGTTCAACCAGTGAAAGGGGCCCAGGTAATTTGGTGTGTAAATATATCTGTATCTATCTTCACAGCACCCCTTTACACACTTGTGATTCAGTCACCCTCCCTCCCAACCTGGGGCTATTAGCGTTGTCCCTGACCCACCCAACGGTATGTAATTTACTGCACTGTATATAACCCTTTATGTACATCCCAGAGGAATTTAGGTAAATCCAAATGCAAATGTCTACCTTCTTAAAAGTCTTTCTCATGTTCACTGACTCTGAAAAAAGTCTAGCAATTTATGAAAAGCATAATCTTGCTAAAATGAAGTACTTACTGTATGTTTGCTGAAGCTCCAGTACAAGAGATGATAGACCCATCCTCAGCAGGGGCCTCATCAATCTCTGGGATCTCTGTTGCATTGGCTGGGATTGATATGGTTAGTTTAAGGGGGTGATTCTCTATCGTTGTGTAATAAGAAGGAGAGGGATGCAAGGTTACTCCACAGTAGGGTGTATACTTCCTTTGAGAGTGGAGACGTTGTGGGCTGGGTGGGCAGAAGGCCTGTGTATTTTATTTTCATACCCTGGGGAAGAGTGGGAAAATCATGAGACTAATATTCTGCGTTTAGCCAATAACCGTGAAGTTGGAAGGGGGATGGCTTGGTGTGGAACACTCAGTAACAAAAAGTGTTCAGCTGTACATTGTCCTCCTAATTATAGGTTTGGGGCAATCACGACGGGGTGAATTGCATTGAATGAGGTGGGGTGGATGTGCTGTATACATCGTCTCAGGATGGTTGAGTTAGATTTAACTGTGTTCCTAAATCCAATATATAGCTTTTAGGTTTCAACTCACTTATCTATTGGTCCTCCTGTTTTTAGATGACACACTTCCTGAGGTGACACAGTAAACATTGCAGGGCTTTGCACATTTTGTCGGCATGATGCTGATGTATAACTTATCACTGTAACATAATATGATACAGTACCACAGTAGAAAATCATGCATTAATGTGGGGCAAGGGTGTAATGTTAGCTCATTAATGTATTAAAGCATACCAATTTGTCGACATGATGCACTAATGCATCGCTGGCGAGTCAGTCTGCCAAACTACGCATTAAGGTATAACCATTTGTCGGTACAATGTATGAATGCTACACAAGGGTTACCTGATGGGACTGGCTTGTGTGTCACTAACATGATACAGTAAATTTTGCATTAAAACGACAACAAATGGCAGTGTTGAAGATATTGTTTTAAACTAAAAAGTAAGGGTAGGGTTAAAGCATATTCACTTATTTCTAAACTTATCCTGCTTGCTCACCGGAGGGGCGGGGGGCGTTACTGTACATAATATAGTACAGTAAATACATGATTATGCTGTCCTTGTCCAAAAAGTGTTGACTATAGGCCTAATATTTATTTACATCAACCAGACATATACAATCTAGTGTAGAAAAAAATGTGATGATATTATTATCATGACAAAGTTGAACTTCAAACTTTTTTTCTAGGTAGAGAATAGTACAGGAGATTTTTATACTAACATAGTAAAGAAAAATTAATACTGTGCAAACAATTAACCATACAGTCATTTTGTGCTAATATATAATCTCTGCTCTGTAAAATTTATGCTTGGCCATTTTCTTTGTGAATTAACCATGCTGTAATATGTCTTTTTGTTGCAGGAAAGATGCATCTGAATGCTACACAAGCGCTACCTGATGGGACTGGTTTCGGTGTCTCTAACATGATGCAGTAGATTTTGCATTAAAACGACAACAAATGGCAGAGTTGAAGATATTGTTTTAAACTAAAAAAGTAAGGACACAGTTAAAGCATATTTACTTATTTCTAAATGTATCCTGGTTGCTCACCAGGTGGGAGGGGGAGGTGTTACTGTATATAGTATAGTACAGTAAATACACGATTATGCGCTCCTTGTCCAAAAAGGGTTGACTATAGGCCTAATATTTATTTACATCAGCCGGATATATACAATCTAGTGCAGAAAAAATGTGATAATATTACTATCATGACAAAGTTGAATTTCAAACTTTTATTTCTGGGTAGAGAATAGTACAGGAGATTTTTATACTAGCTTAGTAAAGTAGAATTAATACTGTGCGAACAATTATTCATACAGTCATGTTGTGAAATTTATACTTATTCATTTAACCATGCTGTAATATTTCTTTCTGTTGCAGGAAAGATGCATGTTATCCTGTTGATGCTGTTGACTGATCTAGCCAGTGCTTCCGACAAGTGTAGAGGGTGCTGAGATGCCTATGTCTCAAAGGTATTATCATTTGCCGAAAATCTACTATACTCCCTGGAACTGACGCCAAGGAGACTTTTCATTAGTCCACTTCCCATTCAAGTAGATATCACTGTAGTGTCCTCCCTTGGCATCCAGTTGTTATTGTCTACTTTAATAAAAATTCTTGCTGCTGTTGTGATGATCATTTTAAATCAATTGTCCATTTTGTAATCAATTGTCCATTTCCCCAGCCTCAACAATAATAATCCTCTTTGACCGTATCCAAACTACTGGCATACTTTTCTTTAGTGGGCTTGTGTATTGAATCAATTTCTTTTATTCAGGGACTAAAAATTTACTTTTCTGATCCCTTAGGTCATTGATGTTAAGTCCCATCAGCTCTCGTATGAGATCGCTACGTCTTTGTACATCGTGCAGAATGATACAGAACTCTATAAACTTCTCAACGCTTAATGAGTACAGGTAGTGTAGCAGCATAGACCTCTGTTGACTCGGCAGTTGGAGAGCCTGGAATGAAGAAAGGTATAGAAATTATGTGTCCATTAAAACCTCAAAATACTCATGCAATGAAACAATCAATATCACCTTATAAGAAGATAGACCAACTAAGTCAAACTACATTCTATTTTTGTAGAAATCACTCATACACAAATGTAGTATGACAGAACACTTTTTCTACTTACATTGATGTCAGAGGACTGGTAGTGGGAGATCACCCTCTTTGCCACAAGATGAGCCATAAAGTATGGATTGATTCCTGCAAAAGTAACATTACACATAAAATGTCAAACAACAGAACATTGATCCTTTTCAGAAATCCTTGTTTAAATATCATACTGATTTCAAACTTTTATAATGCATTAAAGGATATTTCTACAAAATAAACACAGTTGAAAATATAAGAATTAAACTTACCTATTCGCTTGACAAGATCACAGCCTGTCCTGTTTAATATATCCAATTTACTCTCCTGATCCATCTCATGCATTGTGGTTATTGAATTCTACCACTTTGATATATTTGCTTGACTTCCACACAGAAACTGATCACTCCTGACTTCATGCATGGATGTATGGCCATATAGAGCATTATTAACCACTAGAATTATGTTCAATTACATCTCATCCAATCAGAATGGAGTATTCAGAATGATTCAACCAATCAATTTGCACGAGGTAGCCATGTCATTAACATATATAGGCAGAGCTAAATGGAGAATTGATGTTCAATGTATATCTATCGAGAGTGATACACCCTGCCAGAATTATGCCTAACTTTGACTTATCCAATCAGGATGCAACATTCAAAATGAATCGACCAATCAGATTATAGCATCACAATGTCATTAACCTCTTAGTTAGCATCTCAACGTCTGACATGAGACCTGTGACCTCATTACCTCCGGCCATACCTCTGATTGAATAACTTCCTTTGTTCTTGATTTCTCCATAAACTTAATCATTTTATCTACAACCATACTTTCTTCCCATGACCCAGAACATCATCCAGAACAATGCAGAAGTCGATAAACTTATACAGTAGATGCAGCAGTTCAACCTACTTCTCAGATGGTGTTGCAAATGTCTAGGAAGAACCCCAAAAAAAATACATGTCTATTTAACACCTAAAGATAGTGACAGATGATTAAGACAATAAGATATTAATCATTATTTCCAAATTATTCATTCCCTTTGAGTATGCTATAGTATATTAAAGTTATTTCTATTTTCTATCATTTATGTATAGTACATGACAGAAGAGTTGATTTGGTATGTTACATGGATATGAAACTAAGAGAAGATACTCTTTGGTTCTAGTTTAGAAATGAACAGCAGCAGGTGTTGTGTCTGGTGGTGGATGCAGACTACCATGTGCCTGATTAAGCTATGCTCTGTTGAGTTTTTGGCGGGAAGACTGTTGAAATGCATGTGGTTTAGATGGTGGGTGCAGATGACTCACAATAAAACAATGTTCACTGGAACTGATATGGTGAATATATATTTGAATGCTATATGTATATGTAAAAGGAATGTTGTACATGAAGTAAAAGTTTGAAATGATAACTCTATGGAGTTTGGTGTTAGCTTGAATGCCATGGTATGGCGATTTTACATCATTTTGATGACAATGGGGGAAACTACCTATGCACGTAGTTGACCTACATCTCATTGAGTTTTGCCAGAGAAACTAATGATATGCATGTAGTTTGAATAAGAGGTGCAGGTGGCTCACAATTAATTAGAGTGTTGTTATTTTACAATTATATAATTTAAATATCTAGGTCCATTAGCCCTGGATAAAAATATTTGGGAATGGGGATGGATTGTGCAATTGCTGTTGAAGATAACTCTTTCAATTAGAGTTCTATTAAGGGACTTAAATATACAATACTGTTGCATAGGACTCAGAATAAAAAGATGCCTGTGACCCGTGGAATGTGTTGTGTCTGGAGGTGGATGCAGACAATGGGGAAGCCTATTATGCACCTGATTGAGGTACAATCTGTTGAGTATTGTTGAGGTGGGGGCAGGTGACTCACATTAGAATGGCATTTACTGAGACTAATATGGTGAATATAAATTTGATTGATATCTGTAGAAAATATGTTGTACATGAATGAATAAGTTAAATGATAAGTATATGTATACTTATATAACTATCTGTATATGACTACTTCTTCATCTGCTTATTTCCCTATTTGCCTTACTCTATCTCTGCCTACCTCTATACATGCCTACCTCTATCTGCATGCCTGGCTATTGCCTTAACTTGCAATGTGCCTTCATCTACCTACATCTATACCTATCTACCACTACATGCATGTCAACTGAGTTCCCGCCAAAACTCATGAGAATGCAGGTCAACTAGGAGCATTGGTTGTCTGCCTCATTGTTTAGATTTATCACCAAGTACAACACCTGCCGTCTTAGGTTATGTACCATGGCCTAACATAACCTAAAGATTATACTAGACGAGAGACTAAGACATGCTCTCCCATGTCAGTAATATTCAGACCAGTAGTATTGGACTGGACAGACAGTGGGGGGGGGGGTATTGTATACATAACCTCTAACGATGTCTCCTATGTCACTATACATTTCATCTATTCATATACAGGCAATTATGACATACCCCTTGGCACATAAGCCATAAGCCTTGAATAAAAGGGTTGGGCTCAGTAGGCACAACCCATTGATTCCACATTGACAACTGATTGTCAATGTGGATTCAATGTTGATTCAAAGTTGATACAACGATGAACTGAATGTTGTGCCCAATGGGAGGTGTATGTATGCTAAATAACTGGAGTCATGACTGTATGTTTGTTTTGACTGAGGTGTGGCTACTGGTTGTCCTGAATATATATAAATGTAAGGCTAGGTAGTTTACAGTAGTTGAACAGTGGGTTCCCAAAATCAATATGTATATTTTAAGTTTCAAACCCCTAATTGTGGCATTCAGATGTTACTTACATACCTCATTGAATATTACAGTACTCTGCACATTTTGTCAACATGATGCTGATTTATAACTCACAAATATATCATAGTGTGATAAAGTACCAAACCAATATGCCAATCACTTATAGAATTCTAGCATACAAGGTTAACCTATTCAAAAGTGCCTTAATTATCAGTTATCAACAGTTGTTAACATAGTGTACAAAGCACATCCCCATAATTCATTAACCTTACTGACCTATTTAAATGGCAGGGTGTCTCCGGCATATCAAGACCATGTGACCAGTCAACCCATCACCATCAAGCACTACTCCCTTTACGAAAATCCCTTCACTTGTCTATGTCATCCCCGGAGTTAATCAGCACTTTAAAATTGAACAAAAACCTGTGCACATTTCATCAGATTACATCCTTATTCATGAACACCCATTATCCACCACTTAAATATTCACAATTCCACCCCTAGTGCCACCACTCCCTACCAGGTGTAGGGTGAGCAACCTGTGTAGTCATCTGAATCCATGTCTAGCTTAATGACCCTTTCATTCGGCCAAATTCTTCACCCCACACTAATTGCAGTTGAGTTGCATTGATTTACTTTTTTACAACTGTGGAATCCCCTCTTGGGGTTAAAATCTATAGCAGATTATGGACCAATATTCAATACCAAATGCTTACATACATTAACCACCAGTAGCTAAACAAGACAGTTACCATACAGAGAAGAAATTGACTGTAACAGCACACTTGGTCTTGCTGCAAAATCTCAATCAAATGTATGTTATTCACTTATTCTGCTAATGATTATTTCCTCCTTCTTTGTATCCCAACACTGTCCTTCAAACATGTCCAAGGAACTACATGTTTGAAATATCATGTGACTATATCCAACCAATCAGACAACCCCATTTATATAAGAGTCACCTGCATCCATCATTCAAATTGAATGTGGGTCTTCCCGCCAAAACTCAACTGAATGCAGGTCAACAAGGTGCATGGTGAGGTTTGTTTATTATCTCACCCAACACCTGCCACTGGGCACATAGATATTTGAACTATCAATTGACTATATCCTTCCAATCAGACAGCTGCATTCAAATATGAGTCACCTGCATCCATCATTCAAATTGGAAGTAAGGCTTGTCGCCAAACTCAACCGAATGTAGGTCAACCCCGTGCACCAGATGGGGCAGCCTCATTGTCTTACCCACCACCAACACCTGCCACTGGGAATAGTCACTGGGAACAGTCATCTTCCATACTGAGACATACAATATATATAATCTTTAATAACTCCACTAATGTTATTACTATCATCTTTATATACAGAAATATTGCTCAACAGGAAAATGAATTTCAAATTTTAACCTAAGTAATGAAAATCATCTTGTCTGGTCTGCTCTGTGTTATATTCCTTTGATGCATAGATATGTTCAACTGAATAATGTAATAATAACATGCACACTAGAGTGAGTGTATGGGTCGGATCGAAAAAAGATGCTGATCTGGGTTTTGGGGGATTTTCTGTTTTGCAAGAGCCACAGAATAAAAATACATTCACCAGTATGGTCTTTGTTGGTTTTTCATAAGAGGGCATACTCTAGGCTTTCAGAAAAAATTATAATTTTGCATATACGATGATTTTTTGCTGATTTATGAGCCTCCAAAGTTGAAAAATGGCTAAAATCCATGTTTTTTAGCTAATTATCCATGTTTAACAAGGCCCTCATGTCAACTGACACATTAAAAACTATCACTAAACAGCATTTCCTAGTAGCTATATATGTTATGTGAACAAATCAGCTCGTTAAACTTTCATATCCCAAGCAAATTTGTCAACAGTGACCTTCAAATGTAGCAACTACATGTTTCGGAGGCGTCTGTGACGTTAATAAAAGGGCCTATATCTTTATTAATAGTATTCACTAAATATCCTTACTACCAGCAATCTAGAGCCTCCCAATGGGTGAGCTCATGGTAAAA
Organism: Harmothoe impar; assembly: GCA_947462335.1. Classification (NCBI taxonomy): domain Eukaryota; kingdom Metazoa; phylum Annelida; class Polychaeta; order Phyllodocida; family Polynoidae; genus Harmothoe; species Harmothoe impar. The sequence continues at coordinate 4,404,279 of OX381712.1, forward strand.
AAAGATTTGAGCCACGCCCCCTTTTACTCTCCCTTATGGGCAATATAGTGTATTGGAACTCGAGTTATCGTCACAGACGCCTCCAAGCATTATAGCCTTTCCAGCGTTTAATTATGTTTTTATATATATTTCTTGTACCCTGTGTACTCTATTGGGTTGTATTTGAGGATCCTCAACAGAATTTGATTCGATATGTACCGAACAGGCACCGCGGGAGGGGTATTTATACTTTGTGGAGGCGTCTGTGACGTTAACCCAAAATTTGGCGTGGGAACGAGGTCAGCGTTCCTGTTACCCACCGGAAGTGGCGCACATCCGGGTACTGTTTCGGCGAGCAAAGAAGCGTCTGATCTTGCTGGAGCAACTCCCAAACCAACAATTCAGAGTTCTTTTTCAGCTATTTCCACCGAGAAAGGTAAGGGATCGGACTAAAATATGTTATATTTTGATTCATTTTGCACCAAGGCCCGCGCTGATACATTTATTTTCGTTTAGAACGGTCTATTTTAGGTAGACTTGATCGTTTATTTTCGTTCGAGTGCTCGCTTATTAATGTCATGGATGCCGCCATGTTAGTTTTCGCAATTTCTAACCGGTGAACCCTCGGCGGAGGCGTCTGTGACGTTAATGCGGGCTCGGCGAAAAATCATTCTGGCTATCGTTCTATCTTTCCTTGAGGGTACATATCAACTTGATTCAATAGAATAGATGTTCCTCTATGCCTCTATGCAGTTTAGTAGCAATCCCATGTATCTAAGGCTATGTTTCATGCCTTTTAAAAAAATATTTTTGAAATTTTTTGGATTTTCAGTCAGAAAATGCACTCTCACTCAGCTGAAAGCTATCTGAACTTAATATATTATGGTTAATTCTCTTCCTACTAAGTCCCCTCATCATGTTGGTGGGCTATATCTACGCTGGTACTCCTTTTCTGGCCACTGCAAGCCAATTTATGCATTTTCGGGTTAACGTCACAGACGCCTCCGACGAAAATGAAATTATCACTGTACAGTGACTATTTGATCAATTTGAACAATGTAACTTTGTACCATGCTTCAGGGGCATGTAAGCTAATGCCCTGACCAAGAAATGTTTTTATTTATCAAAGTTTACATATATTTATAGGTCATTTCATTAACGTCACAGACGCCTCGAAAGCAGTTAATCGAATGGAAATAGTAGTTCCCCTGCACCCAACCTCTCCATATTTTTAGACAGCATGCCCCTACTATATATCTAAAGAGCCAGTAAGGTGTATTGGCAGTAGTTAAAACTTTTTTTTCCAACTTCTGTGTCCCCTGGCTGTTTTTGCTTAAATGCTGGGGCAGACCCACTTCTGTTTGTCTGATGTCCTCAAAATCCTCCATGCTTTTGCTATACACCTGTGTCTAATTATACAATCAACTTAAGTGAACATTTGCCAATAATTAGCAATTATCATTCATGTTGCAAATTTATTTAAAAGTTCTGAAATTCCCTTAAATAATCATAAATTGTTGTCTACTTTGCTGTATGGTATGACCGAAGCTGCCGCCTGGAATGGTAAAGACGGGCGCACAGTGCAAGGCGGAAAGTCGGGCCCGCAAGAAGAGAGAAGACGAGGAGGCCTATAACACTTCTGATGGCTGTGTGACCGTTCTAGTAAAGTACTGTTATAGTAGAGATATCCGAGGCGTCTGTGACGTTAACCTAGTAAATGTATGGGTTTAGCCAGACAGCTAGTATGGCCCTGCTAGTGCTAGAAGGGTCTTTATTACTGTTTTAAAAGGTTGTAAACAGGTAAACTTGCCTTGTAGAATAGAGCCCAGGAGGTTCCATTGTAATGTAAATATTTTGATGGTGTGGTGCTGCGCGTGCCGACACACGGTAAAAAAGTGAATTTTTTTTGTTTAAAGACTGAGCGCATACTCAAAAAATTGTAAAAATGTTTCCATTAAGGTTCTAAACAATGCACCAACCTGTTCTGTACATGTGTGTAAGGTATTAAGATGTTCTAAACACTTTTAATGATTCTGTAACCAATCTAGTTTATTACTGTGAAACTCGAGGCGTCTGTGACGTTAACTGGGTACTTGGTAGCATGTTGCACACACTAGTGTGACCAATCGGTCGGAAACTCATTCCTAAAACCTATTGCTTTGGCAACTAGATGTACTAAAGATATTAGACAGTAATTTTAATGGTAAACAAAGCAAGATTAAGGAAACTAGGCTAAAGTTGGTAAAGTGTTATAGAATTCTTTGGATTTTTCTATTTTCTACATAATTGAAAGTGCCTGAATTTTTTTTAATTTACGACTTACAGCTATGAAATTTCCCAGGATTAATGGTACCTAGTCAGCCAACTAGGAGCCAAAATTTGAAATACCTAGGTCACTTTAAAAGAGTTTCTTGCAGTGCACTATTCATTAACGTCACAGACGCCTCGGGATTAGGGTAGCATGTGGTCTACGGTGAATAAAAACTGCATTCTTGGGCGAAACAGAGTTCCACGGGGGTTTCAGGGAGTCAAGATGCTACCCTTTCAGGAAAATAAAATTGTTAAGTGAAATTGTGAATTTTGTGTTTTGTCCTTATGTACCCCCAGATCAGCATTTTTTTTCGATCCGACCCGTATTCATTTTATTATTATATCATAAACATCAAGTGTACAATGTTACATTTTGTTTTCTTATTGTGAATGTGAGTGTAGGGTAGTAGAAAAGAATAAGAAAATCTATATCCTTGTCAGCATATTTCTAACTGCGGTATAGTCAAAATTATCTATTTCTAATATGTCATTATACATATACTTCTCATCTTCTTCTACTCTAAGATACAAAGGTAATGTCTGTACAGGGTGAGAACTTCTGTAAAAGCTCTGTTAAACTCCTTTATCAGTTTTGAGTTCAATGACAAAGTGAAGTTTCGAAAAGCCTATGGACATCAATGCCATTGTTTCACAATTATCATCATACCTCAGCATCTCAGTGACAAAATCTTTCTGCATTAAATTATAACAGTCAACACAAAATTCCTATGTTTGGCTTTTGTCAAAAGTCATCCATTCAGATAGACTTGTTTCAAACCTGTACCACGGATCAACTATTTGTCATATTAGTCTATATGGAAAAAGTATTCATCCACATCTAGAATATCTCTCATGCCAGACTTCACTGGACTCCAGAAGGCCATATTGTGCTTTCTTATACAGTGTACAAACTCAAGCTATACAATAAACTACAATCTCAATACAATATGTTGATGTCCAGTTAATCTAATGCATGTGTCAGAGTATTTAAATTGGCATCATCAACTACACGTTGACACCATTGAATGAGCATGTGTGTTGCTTTTATAAGACAACTTGCATCTACATGATCCTCAGATATTGACTGAATTTCCCGGTATGTAAATCCCAGCAAGGATGCAACACTTTTCTGGGCAGGTGCAACGTATGAGGCAGTTTTCAAACAGTCTTGTTCTTCTAGTTTTTCCCGTGGGTATTGACACTTGGTATGTCCATAGTCCAATAGGTGATCAACATCAACTTGTGTATCATCAGGTTCCATGTTCAAGGAAGTCCCGTCTCCAACCCTGCAATGAGTCATAAGACCTGATATGACTAAGCATGTTAATATATATATATATATATATATATATATATATATATAGTTGTGAACACTTTCTTAACACAATTATTTGATATGATTGTCACTATTTGATGCTACTACACATTTGAAGAAAAAATATAAGCATAACATGTAGCTTTCATGGTGAAATGTCATGTTTGCAGGATAAATCAGAATATATATTAATGTAACTTACCAAGAAGTCGCTGAATGTTTCGCTCTAGTGGAAGTCTGCCTGGAATTGAGCATATGGGGCATGTCTTTGGGGTGTGGTCAGGCTTGTTGCATGCAAAGACATGGGACTTGAAACTGGGAAGGTACTGATCCAGATGCTTCTCCAAGAAGAGTCGAAGTTTTCTGAATTGATCATAACCAAGCTTAAATCCATCTCTCCCAGGGAAGAGCTCAGCCTCTGGATCTCTGCGGTTCTGATTCAACAAAAACCAACGTCGGATTGTGACAGAACAGTTGTCATGCTCGACAGTCAGGAACCAACTTCGGCCAAGAGATGCTGTGAATCCAAGAAAATTTTCTGAGTCACATATTTTCATTGCCCTCTCGATCTCTGCAGCATTAGACTTGAGGATGTGTATGGCATCAAAGTCAAGTGTGACACTGTAACGAGAGCCAGCACGTTGATGTTTCTGTATACCATTGACATGCCACAATCCAAGCCTCAGAGATTCTACTTCAGCTTTGGCTGAGCAGTAGCCAACACTACTGTATGGCTTATCAAGATAAAAGCCAACGCCTAAACTGTAGAACAGCTTGCCAACTCCAGATTCCTGCTTCCCACTCTGATTGGCCAGACCAGTGTTCTGCCTCCATTCCCTGGAACAGAGATAAGTTGTACCTTTACGTACAGGGTTGTTGGATGAGGCTGTATGAGTACCATCTAAGTAGCAGACCCTGCTGACCTTGCCTAGTTCACCATCACTCAAGTTATCTACAGCAAAAGGAGAGGTTGGCAGTGCACCAGACTGAGGTGTATGTGGAAATTTCAAATCATCATTCAGATCAACGGTCTTGGGTATCTGTAGGGAGAGTTTGGTTTGCTTGGTCACCTTCAGCTGCCTCTTCTTTATCTCAGTGAGCATTTTTTTTCTCTTCTGAACTGGGGTGATGAAGTCCTCCTCCCTAGGGACATGCCTCTTAGATGATAGGTTCTCTGAGGTTCCGTATTCTTCTTTCAGGGCAGGGGCTGGCACATTACCTGAGGCAATAGCTTCTGCACCAGAAGTGCCCTTCTGTGACTTGTCTACAGCATCGTCATCATCTGTCTTGAAGAAAAAAAGATATATAATAGCGAGACATATATGCTGTTGTTCTTTTAAAATTCCTAATTCACACAATCATTATAACATATTCTCACATACATGTATATATCAACACATTTCTAACTTTCAGTAAGTTATACTTACAGATTCGAGATAAATGCTAGGCATCTCTTGAGCTTGAGGTATATTCCTAAGCATCTCCATCTCCTCTGGTGTAAACTCCCGGTCCATTGGAACCAATAGTGTAGGAACAATAGTTTCAATATGATGTGTAGGCTCTCAGAGTTAGTGTTACTAATGAGTAGTCCTACAGCTTGGTGGTTATTTAGTCCAAAGTCAAGAGTATAACCACGCCCCCATGACCAATTGGATGACCAATAATAGGATAGCACCTGCTATTGCACAATAAATCATTCCTTGTATCCCATCACTATCCGTCAATCATATCCGATGACCCAGTTATTTGAATCATCATGTGATTATATCCATCCAATCGGAGAGCCGCATTCAAATATGAGGCACCTACATTCCCCATTCAAATTGAATGTGGGTATTTCCCACCAAATCTCAACTGAATGATACATGTGGAGGTTGCCTCATTGTCTACCCAACAGCAGTCACACAACACATGCCACTGGGCACATAGATATTTGAATTATCACATGACTATATCCATCCAATCAGACAGCTGCTTTCAAATATGAATCACCTACATCCACCATTCAAATTGAATGAATGAACGGAATGTAGGTCAACCAGGTGTTCGTCTCATTGTCTCACCCACCACCAAACACACAACACCTGTCACTGGGGACATTTATGTTAGATACCAAGACATAAACAACTGTACAATATACTTAATTTTTAATAACTCTACTAATATGTTTCCAGGCATCTTGATATTTTACATACATATGTATGCACATGTCAAGCACAATATATGAAACTCCCACCTCATTCCACTCAAACAATTCCACTCAATTGATGCTTTAACCTAAATATGAATGACATAAAGTTATCTCATCAAACTACTCCTTTTATATTTCAATCCATTACATCTTTAATACTTAGTCTGATTCCTTTACACATTCCCTACATGATGATATAAGAATCATTTCCATATTCAAAGTATTACGTTCAAAAAACCAAGTTTAACCAAGGGACATGGGGTTTCCCCACCAAAACTGAACTGAATGCAGGTCACCCCGGTCCATGTGGTGGCTGTCTCATTGTCTACCCAACAGCCGTTAGACAACACCTGCCACTGGATACATAGATATTTGAATTGTCACGTGACTATATTCAACCAATCAGACAACGGCATTCAAATATGAGTCACCTACATCCACCATTCAAATTGAATGAATGCCTTACCCCCAACGGAATGTAGGTCAACCATGTGTTTGTGCAGACAGTCTCATTGTCTCCCCCACCACCAGCCACACCACACCTACCACTGGGGACAGTTATGTTAGATACCAAGACATAAACAACTGTACAATATACCTAATGTTTAATTACTCCAGTGATATGTTTCCAGGCGTCTTGATATCTTACATACATATATATGCACATGTCAAGCACCATATAGGAAACCCCCACCTCATTCCACTCAAAGGATTCCACTCAATTGATGCTTGAACCAAAATATGAATGACATAAAGTTATCTCATCAAACTACTCCTTTTATATTTTAATCCTTTAAACTTTATTTACTTAGTCTGATTCCTTAACAAATTCCCTACATGATGATATAAGAATCATTTCCATATTCAAAGTATTAAGCTCAAAAAGCTAAGTTTAACCAAGGGACATCAGAGAGTATTACGCCCAAAAGTAAAGTTTAACCAAGTTTAACAAAGGGACATCCTAGAGCCTCCTCATATACTACTAATGGCATATTTTGTCAAAATAGACTAAGGTGAATCGTTTCAATTAAACATAAATGGATCCAGTTATAGTTCAGTTTAACAAAGAAAAAGAAGGAAAGAAAAGGGGAGTAGTATATAATGTATCGGAACGGGACTATGCTTAACTACTGTTTATTACTCAATCGACATGCAGCCAATCAGAGGCCTCCATTTGGTCACGTGACCCCCTCATTTGCATAATTACGTAATAGGCCACGCCCCCTCATTTGTATAATTACGTAATAGGCCACGCCCCCTTGATCACCAGCCAATCAGAGGAGACCATTTGGTCACGTGACCCCCTCATTTGAATAATAGGCCACGCCCTCTTGATCACCAGTCAATCAGAGGCCACCATTTGGTCAAGTGACCCCCTCATTTGCATAATAGGCCACGCCCCCTTGATCACGTGACCGCCTCATTTGCATAATAGGCCACAACAACATCACGTGGCTATCTTTGTTTGTAAACAACACCACGTGGCTCTCTTTCCACCCTCATTTGCATAATATAGATAATAGACAGACCACGCCCCCCTTTTGGTCACATGACCTGGACCAGCCAATGGGAGACTTCTATGGGGGAGGAGGGGGAGGGGGGGGGGAGGGGGGCACTTTAAGAAGCATGGGGAGGGGAGGGGGGGGAGGGGGGCACTATTTTTGGGGTGGGCGGGCACTTGGGGGGGAGGGGGGGCCTTTGGGGTCTGCTGGGGAGAAAAAAAAAAATTATCTGATCTCTAGGGAGTCGGAGGTGACTGTAGAGGAGTTTTTCGGTGACTTGATGACTTTCAAACGACCATACTGATAGTTGATAAATTTGATAGGCCACAACAACACCACGTGGCTCTCTTTGTTTGTAAACAACACCACGTGGCTCTCTTGTTTGTAAATAACACCTACTAAGTTTAGTCATAGGTAGCAGCAGCAGTAGCAGCAGCAGCAGCATCTTCAGCAGCATCAGACAGCAGCCCGTGGTCACGCGACCTCTTCATAATTTGCATAATAAGCCACAACAACAGCACGTGGCTCTCTTTGTTTGTAAACAACACCTACTAAGTTTAGTCGTAAGTGTCTAGAGCAGCAGCAGCAGCAGCAGCAGGAGCAACATCTTCAGCAGCAGTAGCAGCAGGAGCAACATCTTCAGCAGCAGCAGCAGCAGCAGCAGGAGCAGCAGCAGCAACATCAACAGCAAAAGCAACAGCCCGTGGTCACGCGACCTCTTCATTTTATGCATAATAAGCCACAACAACACCACGTGGCTCTCTTTGTTTGTAAAAAACACCTACTAAGTTTAGTCATAGGTGTCTAGAGCAGCAGCAGCAGCAGCATCTTCAGCAGCAGCAGCCGCAGCAGCGTCATAGGTGTCTAGAGCAGCAGCAGCAGCAGCGTCATAGGTGTCTAGAGCAGCAGCAGCGGCAGCAGCATCTTCAGCAGCAGCAGTAGCAGCAGCATCATAGGTGTCTAGAGCAGCAGCCGCAGCAGCAGCAGCGTCATAGGTGTCTAGAGCAGCAGCAGCAGCAGCAGCAGCAGCATCTTCAGCAGCAGCAGCGGCAGCAGCAGTAGCATCTTCAGCAGTAGCAGCAGCAGCAGCAGCATCTTCAGCATCAACAGCAACATCAGCAAAAGCAACAGCCCGTAACTTAGCATCATGTGCATCAGCCATAGCAGCAACAGCGACATTGCGACTAGCATCAGCGAAACAGGCTATGTTTTTAGCAGCTGTACAAGCATTAATAGCACTAGCCCTAGCAGCAGCCGCAACAGCGTCACCTTTAGCAGTCGCTGCAGCATCAGCAGCAGCAGCATTGGCAGCAAGAGCGGTAACAGTAGCAAGAACATTAGCAGCACAAGCAGCAGCGGCGAGAGTAACAGCAGCGTTGTTAGCAACATTAGCAACTTCGTATGCAGCATGTGTAGCACGAACAGCGATACGAGCTTCACGTCTTGCACGAGCAGCAGCAATAGCTGCAGAAGTAGCCCTCACACTATCCAGCCACCCGTACGAATCTTGATAAAAACGAACCTCCAAGTTGCTACTTGTTAACTCATCAGTAACCATGGACATCTCCTCCGTGTGGTGTTGTCGCGGCTCTGTAGTAGTGTTGGGATGCTCACATTCGGTAGAACGTAGAGTGGTTCCTGATGACGCCATGCTGAAGGTGGTAGAAGAAGTGTGTGGGATCCATGTTTCACTCTCGCTTATGTACTAGGCTCCGAGATAAGCTTCTTAACTCAAGAGAAAAACTCTCACTAGGAAGGCGACCAGCTGTCTACCTGTGTAGGTGCGGGTTCGTTACATCTTTAATCCTGTTCGACTCCCCGAGGAAATAGATGAAAAAAACAAAAGACCATCTTTCAAGCACTCAAATCCGCAGTCAGTAGGAAGCTATAAGGAGCTTAACTTGTGTTTGATTTAAGCTGTCTACCACACGCACGCGCTTGTAGTCACAGCTAGAGTGGTAGACATCCGTCCGCCCGCTGGTGCATGACACTCGACCTTAGACAGCCCCTGTAGTTTTTTTGTATACACAGTTGACTAGCGTCTTAATCTCTTACCCAGCTATGATCCCATATACATGTAACGCGCATTACTCCTCTTTATGGCAATTATCAGATTGATTTAAGGGTGGAAAGGGCTTAGGTGATTAGGTCCCTCTCTAGCTGAAAACAAGCTTAGACCATAACATGCAGGCATCCGGCCGCGTTAAACACCCCCTGTAGGCTTTTTTGTATACACTCTTGATCCCCTCTCTAGGTGAAAACAAAGCTTAGAAGATGCAGTCATCCGTCCACCGGCTGGCGCGTCACACCTGTCGTTAATCACCCCCTGTAGGCTTTGTATACACTCTTGATCCCCTCTCTAGGTGAAAACAAAAGCTCCGTCCACGGGCTGGCGCGTCACACCTGTCGTTAAAACGCCCCCTGTAGTCTTTGTATACACAGTTGTCCCGCCTTATCTATTCACCAGCTATAAGCCCATATACATGTACATGTGATTTTTGATATCCTCTCTGGAATAGGGTGGGGCTCAAGGTGAAAACAAGATTAGGACATTCGCTCTCTCAGCTATATAAAGAGCCTCAATTGTTTTTGCAACAGCACTTCACCACCGGTACACTATCAGTCACGAGGCAGATGTTTGCGGTATGGTTCATACAGGTTACCTACTAATAGCGGTTTGGGTGAGTAGATCACTTTTTTTTCCTAAAAAAAACCCCCACTTAGAACTCGGGTATGTATATGTAGCGCTGTTAGTGTAAGTACACAGTAGAATCTACTGTACTATAGACTTAACCCTCTGAAGACGGTGGAGCGCGTTAATGCGCAGGTCTGTGTCGGCGTCACTGTTTTTTTTGTTTTTTATTCTAACTAAAAAAAGAAAAAAAAGTCAGAAGTCAATCTACGACCTATCAAAGACAATTTTGTGATAAGTTCAAACTAAATAAGAGACAGTTTGAGCGTCTCTTAGTCGCTGTCAAAGATGCGAATAACGAACGCGCTAGTATAGTTCCCCGCTCTTTCGTCAGATGGCGCCACAATAGGAATTTTGTACATTCCTACGATGCTCACGAACATTTTAACGCATAATGAGCTATATGGGCAACAAAGCGCGCTTCTAATATATTAAAATATAAAAAACAATTCAATATTGTGTATTTCTGATAGAAATGAGACAGTTTCTTTAAATACCAACTAAACTATAGCGAGATGAAAAATACCACACCATATCTAAGGCGTTATAAAAGATATACATAGTCAGAACCTCTCACCGAGTCGGTAATCTGAAAAACGGATCAACTCGTTTTGACTCGTTGTGCCACAAGGGCCCCCATCCAAAGGGGCCCTTTGAGGCCAGTCTGTCAAGAGTGATCCATGCTGCTTAACACGTGGCGTAATTAATTACGCCGATGTTGTGCAGCATATAACCAACTGACAGTGTCAGTTGGTTGGCCCCTCTTTAGGGGCCACACAATAAATAAAGAATAGAAGACTAAGGGAACGTTCACAAACGTCACCCCTTCCTACGGGTGGGTGGGTCTTTGGGTTTAGTGACAAAACAGCGACATGTGAGTAGGAGGGGGGAGAGTCGGAGTTTGCGTGTCAGCTCTTTTTTTTTTTTTTTCCAAGTCTATATATTATTTATGATTAAAATTTTTTTTTTTAAACACGATAATATAGTGCGCTGATCAAAAACTGAATAGAAAAAATAACCAAAATAGGTTGGGGAAATCTCTGCTATCTAGCTGATCGGTCGTTGTCACACGGTGCAGAAAATTTACTTTTAGAAAATCTATATTAGGACCACAGACGGGGCACATGTGTCACTTGTCGAATATAAGAGATGCCAATGGTCCTTGTCGAATTTAAGAACTTGGTCTTGTCCATTGTCTATTTTGAGAAGTAGTCTTGCCCGTCTTGCCCCTTGTCGCCAACTCCCAGCACCCCCGTGTCTCTTTGTCCATATTGGCTAAAACAGGACATTGTTGACTTGGCTATTTTACCCGTCTGGGGTCTTATTATTAATCACCTCGTCTTGACCCTGTGGGGCAGTGGGTATATGGAAGAACCGTGTCCAGGTGTAGTCTATCTAACACATAACCGAAGGTTACTGAGTTATGTAATAATAACTGACCTATGAGGCCACCAGTCAGTTTGGCGTGATTATTTTGACATACTCTCAGTTACTCGTAGGGTATCTAATACATAATTAGACTCAGCATGATATAAGACAGTCTCGGCCACGCCAGCTGCATATCGTACCAGGGGGATAGTCTGGCAGCAACCTGCCATCCCGTCCACAATCTGTGTACAGCAGTCTGGACCAGACCACCAACTCTGGGTATAGCATTCGGGATGACTGGAGCAAGACTGGATCTAACCCTTTAATAGCCGCATAGTGCTTTAATGTGCAGTGCCCGTTGTTGTCATAATCCATGAATGCAGCACTCAGAGTTCCTCACCAGGGCTGCATGCATGCATACGTCATATTGACAAAGGGCATAGCGCATTAAAGCACTATGCTGCCTTTAGCATTAAAGCACTGAGTGGTTATTTTTGATAGTGTAGAACCAATATCTGTCTAATTAAAAACCCTTATCAGTTCTGTTTTTACATACAAAAGAATTTTCCCACCCTTCTAGGCTTTTTCAAAGGATAAGAATTGAGATAGCTGAAGGCCGTTATGTATGTTTTAAACCCTTTTGGTGATACCCTACATAGACCCCTAGACGGGGGGATGCTGTGTCACTTGGCGATTTTTTTTTTTTTTAAGAAATGGCTATGTCCCTTGGCGATTTTTAAGAAAAGCGGTTTGTCCCTTGTCACTGACACTATAAAAATGTCACTACCCCTCATGTCACTTGTCGATTCTAAGGAATACCCATGTCACTTGTCGATTCTAAGGAATATGTCTTTTCCCTTGTCACTAGGGTCATGTCGATTTGTCAATTTTTTACCCGTCTGGGGCCCCCTCTACATAAGGGAGAATCTAAAAAAAAATTTAAAACGATTAGGGTCGGGCCAAAATGATAGGGTCGGTCGGGTTACCGGAACACAACTTTTTTTTGTTCGGCCTATCCCCTTCCCCTCATGATTAGACCCGATACGACGTCACATTCATCATGATACCATCATACACCATGATACACACACGCCGCGCACTGCACACACACACACACACACACGCTCTCTCACACACGCTCACACACGCTCTCTCACACACGCTCACACCCACCACACACACACACACAGACAGACACAGACAGACACAGACAGACACAGACAGACAGACAGACACACACACACACACACACACACACACACACACAGACAGACAGACAGCACACAGTACACCTGATGACCTCCACATGATGACCTGATTGCCCTTCCTAAAAAAAAAACCAACCCGACCTACCGACTCAAGAGGGTTTCAGTGTAGAGACTATTAGGGGTTTTTCTGATGCGTATATTATATTGAGATTGATTTTCAACTTTTGTGATCAGTGGTTGGTCCTGAAAAGGACCGTTTAGTAGAGATGATCGCAGGGACCTTGCTGCTGAGGCGGAGGGTGTGGTCATATCACGTGGTAGTCCTTCAGCATCTCCAGGACGGCGAGCGGTAAGCCTTCCTCCCTGCAGACCTGCTGCTTGACTTCTTCGACGCACTGCCGGATGAGTTGATCAGTGACCTCCGTGATCGGCTCATCGGCCACACCCTCTGCAGCAGCAGCACGCTGTCTCTCTGCCTCCTCTCTCTGTAGTGCGGCTACGAATTCCTTCTCCACGGCCGCATCGATCATAGATCGGGAAACGGCCACGAAGTTAACTCGGTGAGCCATTTTGTCGAACTGACTTCCTAACCGCCTGAGAGCAGCTGACGTCACACTATTTTCGACGATGCTATGACGCGCACGAGGTAGACAGGCGACGTCGTTTCACTTCCTTATTGGAGTTTGGGACCTTGTGACACCGAAATCATACCGTACGGTCGCGATAAAGCAACTAGTGTTGAAAGTGCGCCGGTCTTGAATAAGCGCCGGAGTATAAGAGCCTCCAAATGTTTTTTCTTAAGCACTAAAATCGCGACTTTGAATAAGCGCCAGCGCCTGGCTTGTATATAGCTCCTGAGTAAGAACTTCACCGAATTGAAAAGCACTCCCTCAGAGCCCTTAATCGCGACAGTACGGTACAAATCTGATGTCAACCCGCGCCAAAACCAAAAGGGTGTTCCGGTCACACGTACCTACGACGAGTGACCTTCAGCTATCACCACGTGAAGAGTGGGAAATAAATTTTGTACGGCAAGAAAACTGAAAACTGATAACGATTCCATTAGATAAGTATTTGGTTCCAATCTATAGCGAGTTATTTCCGACACTTGTCTCCACCAGAGCGATTGATTTATATGTCTGTAGGCTTCAGCTCTCAAACACTCTCCAATATCCGCCGGTGCATGATGGTCGCCGCCCATAATTAGTGACAACTAAACCTCTGCTGGAGAGTGAAAGCTACGTTGAGTCTTGAGGTGCGCAGAGATACTATCTGCCGCAGCCTGATTTTAGTTCCACGCTATTTAGATAACCGCCCCATTTAAAATCTCTCGATCCTAGAAAAGAAAAAAAAATGCTAGAGTTTATTATGGACGCGTCTCAGTTTTAGTCAAGCCGTAAAGTGAAGAACCTGAGCTTGTACATATACCCACATGAGGGGTGACCCCGGGCGTTCAGTTAGTACTGAGTCTATAGTCAAGTTCCACTCTCTAAACAGAGCTTTAGCGACTCCGTCATCTAGACCGCGCGCTCGCGATTTTTTTTGCTGAAGCAGCTAATCAATGGAAAAGTAGAGAACACGTGCTCGATCAAAAACTGCTTCAGAGGCTTGTTATCAGGTATTATCAGTTAAATCAAAATATTTCAAGACATCCAGAAAAGCAGGATGGCATGTCCTACAGCTGGGCGCTGACGAGCAGACGCCGCTGACGTCATTTTAATCAGGTCACAGCGCTTTTTAGACACCTTTTCTGTAAGACCTGTCTCATACCTTAGTATATAATACCGTAAATGCGGGGTGATTAGTATATGATCACATTGGCAGTCGCGGATCCACAAAGAGGCTGGATAAGCCACGAGCGGACCCGCGACTACAATGTGACATAATCTTACCATGCGCTTGTTTTGTTTTTGTTTCTATTTACAACAGCAAACATTTCAACATCCTATTGTTTTTTTTAAAATGATGAAAAATCAGCCCCAAAAAAAGTAAACATTTTAGAGCTAAATTTGTGGAGGATAGCCGGACATGCTGATGTCACTAGACCCCTAAATTCGATATGGTGACATGGTCATTTTCTTAAAATTCGATACGACGACACGGGCATATCTTAAAAAATCGACATGGGGCATGGTCATCTAAGTGACATGGGACATGGGACATTTCTTAAGTCCGACATGTGACATGGACCATAGTGACATGAGAAAAAAAATGTTCGAAGAGTGCATCAGAAAAGTACCATTTCAAGCTTAAACATTTCGCCAAAATTTTTTTTTTCTTGGATGGTACCCGGCTTTGCAGTGTCTGGGTCCTTAAAAATGTACCAGAATGCTCAAATTTGGGTTCTAAATATTTCAAAAACGTTTCTCCCTTAGTGACATGTGACATGGGCATTTCTTAAATTCGACATACGGCTGCATGGGGAGGACCCACCCGTCAAGGGCCCCATGATGACTGATACCCGCTGCGCTCAAACTAGCGCGGTGGTTCTAGGTAGACCTTCTTTCAGTATCCTCGTGACCAGATCCATCACCGTCTCTTGAGCGACCGCAACGTAACCTGCTCCGGTCATTTTGACAAAAAAAACTGTCTGGCTAGCCGACCGCTGACGTCAGCTTAATTTTGACGACGTTGCTCATTACGCGTCATCAACAGTAACCAAGGTAACTATGGTTATTCTTATCCGGTCCGTAAGACAGTCTAAGACGGCGTGTAGTCGCGTTTTGCTCTCCCTAATACTCTAATTTAAGTCGAGTTACCACTAACCCCTACAAAAGAGGGTAGTCTCATTTGTGTAATTCAAAGTCGTTCCTTTGTTAGCAATAAGGGGGTCGTTCTATTCATTGATTTTTTTTAATTTTTTTTTTTTTGTTTACAACAACAAGTCAAAGTACAGTCAATCAACCGAGATCCTTTCTCCTCCGTGGGGGTGTAGAAGGATCTCCCCCCTGAGGTTACAAAGTCATCTCTTTTTAAGGGGCTACAGGTCGCAAAGTCGCTTTCGCTTTCGCTTACAAGTCAAGAAGAAGTTGAAGAAATATTCAAGTCAAAAGTCAAATTTATCAACTATCAGTATGGTCGTTTTAAAGTCATTAAGTCACCGAAAAACTCCTCTACAGTCACCTTTGACTCGCCTCCTCCCTACCCCCCTAAAGGGGGGTAGGGAGGAGGCGATTCCCTAGAGATCAGATAATTTTCTCTTTTTTTTTCTCCCCAGCAGACACCAAAGGCCCCCCTCCCCCCCAAGTGCCCGCCCACCCCAAAAATAGTGCCCCCCTCCCCCCCTCCCCATGCTCCTTAAAGTGCCCCCCTCCCCCCCCCCTCCCCCTCCTCCCCCATAGAAGTCTCCCATTGGCTGGTCCAGGTCATGTGACCAAAAGGGGGGCGTGGTCTGTCTATTATCTATATTATGCAAATGAGGGTGGAAAGAGAGCCACATGGTGTTGTTTACAAACAAAGATAGCCACGTGATGTTGTTGTGGCCTATTATGCAAATGAGGGGGTCACGTGATCAAGGGGGCGTGGCCTATTATGCAAATGAGGGGGTCACGTGACCAAATGGTGGCCTTTGATTGGCTGGTGATCAAGAGGGCGTGGCCTATTATGCAAATGAGGGGGTCACGTGACCAAATGGTCTCCTCTGATTGGCTGGTGATCAAGGGGGCGTGGCCTATTACGTAATTATGCAAATGAGGGGGCGTGGCCTATTACGTAATTATGCAAATGAGGGGGTCACGTGACCAAATGGAGGCCTCTGATTGGCTGCATGTCGATTGAGTAATAAACAGTAGTTAAGCATAGTCCCGTTCCGATACATTATATACTACTTAGGGGGTTTAGGGACTATCGGGCGACTATCTGGGCAGATTGTGTCGCCATCTAGAGGGATAGAGAAGTAATACTACAGGAGAATATGGTAGATATGCTTTATTTATAAACGTTTACAATGTAAATAAAGTCTGCCATCTTCGTGACGTCATTGCCATTCGATTCAATTCAATTTCAATGTCAATTCTTTCAATTTAATTCAATTTCCATTTTCAAACTTTTTATTCAATTCTCCATGAGACGATCCTCCATCCTGAAAGTCACATGATTCATTTGCTGACTGTATATAACTTCTGTTTTTCATGAAAAATATACGGTACAAGTATTCCTTTGGTCGGATACATGATAAAGTGCAATAAAACTAGTTCTATGTTAAGTCACGCTGAGATGATGTCAGTTTCACCAACAGGTCTTTTCCTATAGCTCAAATAGTAAAAGAGATATTTACTCTTGTGTGATATAATAAAACATAGTGATGATGATAAAAACTGAACATACGCATGTACAAGCACGCTTCTAGGATAATCGACATGCCAATTCCTCAGTTATATCTGTTATTTAATAAACATGTCTCAAATTTTATAATCTCATGTTTTCTGAAGCATCACCAAGATTTCTGTAATTACAACACAGTAAGATAGACCATCAGAATTACCTTTATCAATATGCAGTATCATAGTTTGCTAATGCATGGTAATATCCAGTTTAGGCACTGCTTTTATGTGCCAAAAGGGGATAATGTGGTCTGATTACATAATTTCTCTAGGTCATCCTGATGATGTCCATATAGACACCCTCTATAATGGGTACAGTCTTCCACACTGTTAGAAGTTAGTGTAGCTGCACAATATCATATACTGGAGATTTACAGCATAGAAGGAAGTACTTTTGTTGTCCAGTATTACATACGGTTCCAGAACAGACTCACCTACTGTAACAACACATAGGGATACTACAGTAGTCAGTGCTGTTGCAGTCTAAAGTATAATCTACCATTAACTAATGATTTGATAATGGTATCATTAATCTTAGTCACAGTACATTTAAATGCATTCCCTTGCTCTAACACTGAACACTGTATACAGGCACATCATGGGTTTCTGTTTGGGGTACAGTACCTATTGTAGTGTATCTGTACACAATAAACTACTAGAAACGAAAAATATCTCCTTTCACACCAAGCAGTTACACCACCAAATCCACTCCTAACAATGCTAATTTCTTTTTTTGTCAGAGCCATCAAGAAAAACACAAGAAGTTTCATTGTATGATGAGAGTTCTACATATTCTTTTAGCTCAAAAGTGTCCGACTTGAGGTCTGTGTTCGTAATAGGGTGCACCTACCCTAAAAGAGATGTCAACACTGAAATAGGTGAGGTCAGATCTGACCTTGTCTGAGGTCTAGCCGTTGTACTTCTCACACAGAACCTCCCCACTGGCTGACACATAGGTTGTAAATCTCACGTTCTCCTCTATGTTCTCCCTCACCAGGTGTGCCTTGTGTGTGATGGCTGCGTGCAGGTCCTGCCACTGTCCCGGGTCACGTCCTGCTGCCAGTACTACTGTCAGCCCGGTCACACATACATCCAGTCCCACCTCACGCGCCCAGTCTAAGAACTGCAGCAGCTCCTCCTCCTGCACCTTACCACGCCATATCTCCAGTCCTTGTGTCAGTGTGTGTCCCTGTGTGATCACCTTCCTGCAGGCTGCCAGCAGGCCTCCCAGTGCTGCATGGGGATCTAGCTGTATACTAATGTCCCTCATGTCATACTGCAGCAGGAGTTGTGTCAGTGCTGGAGTCCACTTCTCCTCTGACCACTCACCAGCTGGTGCTGAACTCCACAAGGCCTTCATGGCATAGTTAACATAAAGATAAACGCGTTCATACTGTTGTGCCAGAGGTAGCTCCCCTACCTGTGTGTGTAGGTGTTTGTAGCGTCCATCAGTGTGTGGCAGCTGCTGCAGCTGGGTGTGGGACTGTAGAGCAGCTACCAGGTCCTGTGGGCACCACATGTAGACCCACAATGTGGTATCAGACTTCTTCTGAGCATCTACAAACCTGCCACCCACAGGTACAACCTCATGCCTGTAGTCTATCTGACAGTTATGCCTGTTGAAGCAGAAATGACAGTATGAAGAATAACATACAGTAAAATTCTTCTATAGCAAATCCTCCTACATCAAAATTTTGTTCATTGCAGAATTTCAACATCAGAAGGAGGGGGGGTATGGGTGGGGGCTCTCTGAAATTTGACTTTACCATCAGGTTTTGTAGCTCAGAATGGTAAGATTTGCATGAATAAAATTAATAATAGCCAAAAAGGTTTGCTATAAACGAATTTGGATCGAAGTAAATTCTTTATAAGAGGATTTTATCACCATAGAGTTAAGGGGAAATTGTTCTGGGAGAGCAGTTTGTTTGTTATAACTGAAAATTCTTTGCACAGAATTCTTAGCGTAATTTTACTGTACAAAGACTAAGGAATACAGAAAAAAAAGAGCTCATAATTAATTCCACATTCTCTGTTATAGTCCATCATGCTTCATCATATTTCATGGTCTCTAGAAATGATGCTGGAGGCAGAGAATCTGAGGAAAGGTATTAAAGGGTCAGTGAATTCTAGGGGGATTCAGGGCAAGAGGATTACATGGTGGAAGCCTATCCTAACACCTGAGACTGTACCTCCCCTTCCCTGCTCCGATGTCCTTAACAACCTCCAAATGCCCCTCCTCCACCTCGGTCCTAACGCACCTGAGATGACCCACCCCCGCCTCTGTCTGTCTGTATCCTAACACACCTAAGGCTCTCCCCCCCCTCCCCCTCCTCCCCCACCTCCCCTCCTGGCTCTCTTGTCCTAACACACTCTGCGCAACATTAAGGACCATAAATGCTCTAGTCAGCTGCAATTCATATTTGAAACAGCTTTTTCACTTCCCAATTCAAAAGGATTATTTTGGACACTCACATGGCACATGGTAGAAGGTGTTGCGTGGTGCTCTGTAGTACCGCGGCACGTTCTGCAGCTGGGAGCTGTTCTACACAGGACAGGATGAACTTGTGGAAAGGGCTGCTGTGACTGAAATAGTAATGACATAAGATGTAAAATGAAAAATGTACATTGAATACTTTACATAGTCACCCTACAAGCTAGTATAGTGAAGATTTTATCATAAAATCATTTGTCAAGTGCTCAAAACTATATATATGTCACAGGACATCAAAAGTCACCCACCAATGGTGGTATACTGAAGTGAACCCCTCATTTTCTCCATACTTCCCCGAATTGGAGTACAAACATAATTGTTCAGCAAAGTGTCAAATTCAGCCCCTCCAATCTCTTGTAGATTATGGGATTTTGGCTATATGCTTGCCTTATGAACAGTACCCCATAACTCCACCACTGTGTATCAATCTAAATGAATAACTTACTGCCAAAATGTGCGCTTTGCCTCAGTTAGGGCCCAACCATACTTCTTCAGGCAGTCGACAGGTTCAATGAACATATCCTGGATCAGGTCAAACATCCTGTCCAACTTGGTTGTCTGTTCAGGAGTCAGACCACGGGAGAGAAGGTCTGGTGGGAAGCTGTCTTGTATCTGGGCAGGTAGCAGGCGCAGGTCCTCTGTCAGCTCGTTCTTCACACACGGGTCTATGCTTGTCTGCAGTAGGAGGCAGCACCTGATGATGGCCACAACTGCCTCAGGCAATTGCTCCCGTTTGTACTGGGTGAGGAAACCACAGGTCAGACGTAGCATGTTCTGCATGTTGGGGTTTGAGCACAGAAAAAGGAGTAGGGCTTTCTTGTTGGCAGGATTGGACTTTATGTGTTCAATGACTCCCCGCATGGCAAAATATTCGAATAACATCTCGTGTGGGAAGCCATAAGTATGTTGTTCTGTGTAGTCTTGGTCTCTGTAGGTGGACTTGGTCAGCAGACTCAGGTACGGGGACCCACTGCCGACCTCCTGTTCTGGGATCTGCCTCTTGTTGTTAAGGAGACAGCCCAGGCAGGCTCTGTAGAAGTTGGAGGAGCCTGCGCCTACTGTCTTACATGTGTCATCCCGCTTGGCTAGATGCAGATCTAAAGCCCTAAACAGTTTCACTGTAGACAGTGACTTTACATCGTCCAGAGTCAGAAACCCACTCGCAGTCAACTCACTGAGTATCTGGACTTGGAGGGGGTTCTGTAATACCCAGCCTAGTTCCTCCTGATGTGTCTCAGCATACTCCAACACAGGGTGTGTGGAGATGTTGTACCTGGCCTTGAAGTACTTGTGCATGTACTCAACACCTTGCTGCCGGGAGAACCCTGTGATGTGAAGTTCCCGATCAAAGTGTCGTCGTGGAATAGACAGCAGGCCATCTCGTGCTGTGATGAGAACCTTTGGGGCCGGGTTTCCTACCGGTGCCTGGGAACACTTGGTGTAGTCACGGATGCTTTGTAGAGATGCTCCATGTCTCGATTCATCCATACCATCCCCAATTAGCAATACTCCTTCCCCATCCTTCCTAATTTCACCCATCATCCGTTCTCTCAGATCTTCCTGGCACATCAAGTTCTCCCGTATGACATCCTGCAGACTTCCCCTGATACCACCGAGTGGAATATACAGCACTAGTCCCCAGCTGTGACCAATGCATGGTACTTCTACTCCCTGTGCCTCGCATGCTGTCACATCGTTACTCCATTCATAGGCATAGTCCTGCATGAAGGCCGACTTACCAGCCCCGGCTGGACCCTCCACACTGACAGTGTTTGGGGCATGTCTCTCATCAAACAGCTTCATGAACATGTCCATCTTCTTGATTGGTGCATGCTGGCTGAAATCAAGGACAAGTCGTTACTTCCTGTACTTAACTTTTGTTTGGCCACTTTTGTCAAGAACAATATATTCAGAATCCTGGTCTACCAATACAGGTTTGAACCTAGAGAGACTAATTAGAATATCTACTGAGATCTTCTTTTTATATTTACAAAACCTAATCAACAATCAAACAGTTAATAATGGCCTGTAAATGATACCTTTGGTTGTTCTTGCACTCTGGATTGGTGCGTATGTAGATGTTTGTCAGGTCTATGCGGACAGTGTCATCGTAATCAAAAAGATGCGTTTTCATCAAATTGTGGTTATAGAAGTCACAGTGTTGCAGCAGGCCTGAGGGCAGAAGGAAATGTATTTAGTTAAACTAAGGAAAAGCCAGGATCCCAGGAGTAAGATCTAGATTTAACTTGTGACATTACATCTTAAAATGAATTACCTCTGAACTAAATGTATAACTGTTGAGGGGTGTCAGAAACAACTTGACTTGGGGGAGGGCCACGGCTGCTCAACTTTAAATCTATTGCCCAATATAAGGCCATTTTTAAACAAAATCACGCACAACCATAGATGCCAATTTCATATCCCCATTGATAATAGTCTTTACAGTATTTGGAACATCTATGAGGAATTAAGAATTTGTTAAAAATCATATATACCCACTTTAAACCCATAACAATTTCACTTATTTATTCATGAACATCATACCTGGTAGGAGGTCAGAGGAGATCTGTAGTTTCTCTCCGCTGTCACAGCGCTTGTAGAAGTGTGGCTTCTGCTGTCTGGACATGCTTGTTGGGTGGTCGGGGGTCTGGACGTCTTCATAGTGAAGTGGACTGAGACCTAGCAGTGTCACAATGTGAGCTTGGTCTGTCAGCACCAAGGCACGCAGGAAGCCGTGCAGTCTCCAGCACGGCCCCCTCTCCAGGTGCTCTGCCAGCCGTAACGTCATATCAGCCTCAATAGCGTTCAGCTGGAATGGAAACAAGTACAGTGCAGTATTCTGAACAGATTAAGTATCTGATGGTCTCTGTAGCGTTCATCTGTAATGGAAACAAGTACAGTACAATCAGTATTCTGATTGAGTGATTAAATACACCTTTTTTTATTGTTGATAAGCCTTTGAGGACAGCATGATGCATCACCGAATTTTTTTTATATCATCATAATTCACAAATGCAGTACTTGTGAGTAGTTTCCAGTATAGGTTATGTGGCTGAGAATTAACCCCAATCCTGAGTGAGTCCATCTGAGTGGTCATCAGGTGGTCATTGGAAGGGTCCCATTGATTGGGTCAGCCTAACTATAAAAGAGTGGTGTGCTTAACGGGACCAGATGCTATCTCCCAAAGCAGGGCCAACCCTAGACCTTTTGGTCCAATTTTGAAAAAATAATTTAGGCTATTTCAGGGTGTCATTGAGAGTCCACTAGTTTGAGGCTGTCGTCAACCAGGTAATAATCAAAATTTCACTTCTATATTTTTTAGCCTCAATATTAAAAGTAACTTCATGCCTCAACTCAAAAATGATAATAATTTCATATCAGCCTTGCATATATGAATGTTATTTCACCTACATGTGTGCAGGGGCACATTGACCACATGGGCACGTTGAACCACTAGCACTCTTTGCTACTCATTTGAGAATTTTCCAGTTGTTTAACTTTTGTTCTTATGTTGTTGCAAAAAATTGCTGGCCTAAGATCTGTATGGAGGTTAAAGAATACATCTCAATGCTTGCATAGAACTTAATTTTACTCCTGAATGTATTATGTAATTTCAATAACATCAACCTTATCTATTATTAGGCAGTTCGGCCAAAAATAGAGATATTCGGAATATTGAGATAATTTTTGTTTTAATGGCCAGATATCATGCAGAAATGAATATGTCCTCTAAAATAATTATGTTTCGTGAAGATCTAGGGGAGTTATTGGTCATTTACTGGGTGTTTGGTCATTTCCAGTTTCTGTCATCTACCCCTTTAAGAGCAGTGGCCACAGTGCAGGTAGGCAGCACAGCAGGGGTACTCACTGACCACCCCCGGCCACAGGGAGCAGGGAGGCCGTCATACAGGCTGCAGAGGGCTTGGTCATACACTGCCCCCAGTCTGTTTAACTGTGGGGAGCACTTTTCATGCCCTTTTGAGGAAAAAAGGAGTGATAGATAGAATTAAAATGTTAATCGTTATCTAAAAAAAAAAATTGTATAGAATATGTTGCCACTCTTCCAGACTCTTCTGGCAATTATTTTTGGAACAGTGGTTGTTGAAAGTTGGGTAAATTCACGCTATATCTGTGACTCAATGACTAAATATTACACTATAAAAATTACATACATGGAATGTACATTGTGTCTGCTATATTCTCCCAAAAAATGGTGTATTTATATTGAGATTGGACCTTCTTTTCCCCTGAAAGCAAGGACTATGTCTGCCATGTGGGTAGCGTCGCCCAGCCCACTATGCAGATATTTTCAGCATAACCAAAAAGTAAAACGTGCTAAATTGATTTAAGAAATGCTTATGTAACATACATATTAACATCATGGAATGAAGAAGAATGGATGTTTCCAACAAGGTAACTCATGTAATGGCAAACACAGCATAACAGGTAAACTAATGCAATATAATATGCCCTTCTTTAGCACTGTTACAGATAGGGAGTGGCCAAACAGGCCGGTCGTCGAACAGCCTACTATTATGGCCGGCATGGGGTACATCGAACCACAAATATTTGGGACACCTTGAACCATGCTCAAAGTGCCCCAATCCCTGTCTTGAAGCACTAGTTCCATTATTTACCACATATGCACATGTGCATTGTCATACATATAGGGACAGAATATCACCACTTTTCACCAGAGGGCAGCATTATTTGCAAGGTCTCCTTGTCAGCTTGCAGGCAAGAGATGATTATTACTCAGTTCAACCTCTGGGTCTACCATAGTCATCCCCTGGTGTATGTAACCCCCTCTGGAGGGGTAATCAACTTGCCCAAAATATACATGTTAATGCCCCATTAACATAGGCTGATAGAATACGTAGTTTGCTAGTTGTGATGTCATAGCATATTCACATTCTTTATTCCCAGATGTATCACCTCTCAGAAGCAGAACAGCCTGTTACATCATAGGTTGATATAATCAAAGATTTATATGGACCTTGCAAATAGTAGCAAGCGACGATTGGTTTTATTGACCTTAAGGGAAATTTGTAGAAACGCAATGTGAGGGACTAAAAATCAAAGCCTGGTAATAAAATGATCATATAAATGATACATGATATTCACACAGAAAACCCATGGGGAATGCATAGCCTCTAGGAAATAGCTACTCCACCTTGCTGAGGTAGACCAATGCAGCAAGAAAGGGTGACTTTTAAGAAAAGTTGTTGATAACGTTTTTGAACATTTCTGAAGCATGACTGACAAAATCATAAATATTACCCCAAAATCCTGCATTCCAATATATATACTATTAGAACGCTAATTGTCCTGGGAGTCTTCTTATATGAAATGTTAGCAAACATAGCCACTACAGACAATGTTATGAGGATTCTTCTAAAACCAAAGTAAACACAATTTTATTATGAAAAAGTCACCCTTTCTTGGTGCATTGGTCTATAGGCTCTGTAACAGCTAAGGATCTGTCCCCCTACCCTCTCTTCTACCCAAGGCAGTAGTCTTACTGTGTTAACAAATAAATTTGCCAACTACTAATTCCCATAAGAGTAGTATAGTATGTATCGGAACGGGACTATAGTTAAGTACTGTTTATTACTCAATCGCCATGCAGCCAATCAGAGGCCTCCATTTGGTCACGTGACCGGAAGTGACCTACTTAGGGGATTAGTGGTGACGTCACGTGACCTAGTTAGCCAATCAGAGGCCTCCATTTGGTCACGTGACCGGAAGTGACCTACTTAGGGGATTAGCGGTGCATTCTGGGTAACCCTGCAGCCAATCAGAGGCCTCCATTGGGTGACCGGAAGTGACCTACTTAGGGGATGGTGCATTCTGGGTAACCTACTGACCTACTTAGGGGACCGGAAGTGACGTCATATGACCTAATTTAGGATCACGTGATCGGAAGTGACCTGATGAGTCACGTGACCGGAAGTGACGTCACACGACTTAATGGCCAACCGGAAGCGACCTGATTGATCACGTGACCGGAAGAAGAAGAAGTTTTTTTTTTGTTTAGGATCCCGTGACTGGAAGCGACGTCGTCACATGAGTGACGCTTTAAGAGACTGCGCGACTTACTAGTAAAAGAAGCCGTATGATAATAAAAACACAACAATATTTTCTTTTAATTTTTTTTATTTATTTTTTTTTCAATCTTGATAAACACTCTATTTTTGAAAAGATGCACACGCTTATTTTTTTATTTTTTTTTTTCATATCTCTAAAGGACTCGTTGTCACACCGTCAGAATGCACGCGACGCTTATAATACAAGTAGCGCACGCCGTCTTTCTCTATGGTGTAGGTGACCATTTTGTTTCGCACCACTTTGAAATTTCTATTTACAGCAATGAGAGTTTTTCGTTGGCGAAGAACATCCAAGAAGGCGTCTGGTTCCTGGGGGTTTTGTTTCTTCTGTACGCCTTTTGCACTCCATTTTTTGGATTTTCTTTCACCGGTGTCGCTGACTCGATCGTAGCAAATGTAAGTCTTAGGGTTGAGACTTAGGATCCCGTCACCTTCCCACTCCGCTTTCATGAGCCCCGAAGTTCTCAGATCGTGAAGGTACCGTCTCTCACAACATCCGCCGGGCGGCGCACACCATTCTCGCACTCTTTCCGTTTTTGTCTTCACGAAAAGCTCTAAGTGCTCGTCGCACACCGCTGTCGGAAGCCACTTTCGTTTCTCTCTGAAGTACGTCTCTCTCAGGCGAGGTTTCACTAGGTCATCCAACGTGGCACCGCTGAGAGCCATGTAAAGACTGTCGGTGTCCATTTGACAAAGGGCATAATCGCGCCGTTCGACGAATCTATCCAAGAAGTCGTATGTGAACTCTAACATTTTCAACTTTGCGTACTGGTATACCATGAACCCTATCTGAATAGGGAGGTTGTTCTTGACCGTTTTCGGTTGTAGTTCGACTTCAAACAGATCGGAAGTCAACTCGGACGCCTTTTTGAAGCGCCACGAATTGGCCAATAGTTCGAACTTCCGACTGTCAGTGTATCTCACCGCCGTGTGTTTTTCTTTGTTGCAGATTGTTTTACCGTACGTAGCGTTTCCCATTAACTTGTAACAGTCTGACAGAATTTTCTCGTTCTCGTTCACGTCGCCACGTCTTCGCGCCGCCGTCACTTCGTCCGCGAAACCGGCAAAGGAGCGTTTAGGTAGGTATTCTACCACCAGCTGCACTTTGGTGACTATCAAACCGTGCTCTAAATACCACTTGAGAAGCGGCGTTCCCAAGAGAATATTTTTTCCGTGGTAACTCCCTATCAGACATCTCTGAGGCGTGCTCAACAGCTTTTCTTCCTGCGCAAAGTCTGACATGTGAGGGCCTATGTCCGATTTTGAAACGGTCGCGTTCTTGAAAACGGGGGTCATTTCTTCGAAGTACTCTCGTAGGTGAGGCGGCGTAGTGATGTCCACTTGAACTAAACCGAACATTTTCTCCTCTTTCACAGCGGAAAGGATGTCGCTCTCGCTCATCGCGTTTCGAGACACTTTCAAAGCGTCAACCTTCCAGCGTTGTTGGGAGGCCTTGACCCGCTCATCTCGACGCTTCATCTCTCGCCATTCGCACTCCCACACGACGACCAGCTTGTAACCTAACGCTTTCAAGTAAGCGCTTACTCTGGTCGTTCTGTCGCGTCTCTCCTCTCTCAGTGAAGCGCACTGATATCGGTGCGACGGTATGCACTCGTGAGCGTGGAACCAACACCCGTGAAACTGGAAAACCGTATTAGAGGCCGCGTGAAATCCGTCCACGCGAATTCTCCGACAGCCTACCGCCATCTCGCCGCCGTTCAGAGCGTGGCGCAGTTTCACGTCGCGGTCGTGCTCTACGAAGCGTAACCACTCCAAAGCGCTGTGAGAGTTTCTTTGCCTGATTTCGGGCTTGAACTCGGTCTCGGGCCGTCTCACCGCGTAATAGCCCGTGCAGTGCGCTTCGCTCATGCAGCGCAAGTACAGTGAGTTAGCGTCTAGTCCTAGGATGTGTTGGCACGGTCTCGCTTCTTCGCCGTACTTGTGCTCCCTTATCCGCGTGGTGCCCTTCTCGTGAAATCTATGGAAGATGATGGAAGGACCGCCGACTAGATTCTCTTTGATCAGAGCGTGGAGGACGGCGTCGAACTGGGGAAACGTTGTGAACGCGTCTTCTAGGTTTTGGAAGAGGAAGCGTAAAGTCAAACCGGCGAGAGAAACTCCGTCTTTCAACATGTCGATGCCGCGATCTTGGAAAAATTTAGCGTGATTTTTCAGAGCTTCTATGAAAGGTTTCACGTCTTTGTTGTTGTAGTGGATCAAGTAGTCTTCCATAGTTTGCATCTTCTCGTCGGACCAAACTTTCTGACATGCGGCGTAGTCGGATTCGGACATTTTGACGCCCGTCAGCTCGCTGTCGAAAGCCGATCTCGGCGGCAGCGTTCTGTTTGCCAGTTTCCTGGTAGACGTCATCCATTCGTAAGGAAAGTGACCTTTCTCTTCGTTCCTGGTGAAAGCTCGCAAATAGGTCGCGTAGTTGTAACCGGGTGCCAAATAGTTGACTACGTCCAAGAAAACCGTGTGCTGTGTGTAAACCGCCAAGTATTGATTGCTTCTCTTTATGACGCTGAATTCTTGGTTTCTTCGGTCTCCGGAGGCGAAGAACGAGTGAAGGCGTATTTTGATCAGGTTCAAGTCGTAACGCCCCGAGTTGAAGCCCACCACTGGAGCTTGACGGATGTATCTCAGAAGACGCTTCTTCAGTTGAACTAACGGGTGTCTGGTCTGAGCCGCAGCAAAGCCGCCTGGAGAAGGGGTGGTGAACGTCGCCTCCTCCAGCAGGAGAGCTTCACCTATCGCCGCATCTAACTTCGCTAACGTCGGTCGGTAAAGTTCTAGCACAGCTTCCCCGATCGCTTTGGCGTTCTCGTTTATGTGATTTAAAACTCGGTCCAACAAGGGGTCGGAATCTGCGTCGGACGCTCTGACGAAGCAGACGGGCCCCTCCCACCCCGGAAAGTCGGATGCGACGCTAGCCGACAAAGGGACGTGATCCCACAGCAGGGACACGTGCTCCGTCGACGGTTCTTTGCACGGTCTGAAGAAAGCCTCGAAATCGAAGGCGATCTTGTAAGGGTAGATTCCGGAATGTCCGTCGGGGGGAAAAATGGAGAAGTCTGCTAGCGCTTCGAAAATCGTTCTCGAATTTTAGTAGATGCCACCTACGTAGCGCAACTTGACTTGTCGGCAAGAGGAAAGCTGGTTCCTGTGTCTCTTCAGCAAGAACTCGGTGGTGAACGCCGCCTTACACTTGCAACATTCGTATATGCCCGCGTACGCGTTGAAGTCCGTGACGAGAGAGACGTGCAAACCGCCTTTCGCCGTCAGGTGTAGGTTGACTTTACCTCGGGCGGCCACAGTTCTGGAAGGCGGTCTGATCAGAGTAACGCGTCTTCTCAACTTCCGCCCCGGCACTTGACGCGACGCGGTGTAAACCGCTATTTGTACGTCAAACAAGTTCTCTAACGCGGGTAAGTCGCGGATGTTCAGACCCGGAAAGGATTCAGGTGTGGCAGCGGGACAGAACTGACGTAACAATTCTGAAGCGCGCTTGCTGGTGTTGTATAAGTGAAAGGAAATGCAGCGGAAGATGCAGAGGTTGTCCTTGTTGGGAAAATCTAACACGCCGCTTCTCTTTCCAACTCGACCGGCCTGCGTGATCCTACCGCCTATGGGGAATTCCCCCGGTCCCATGTAAACGCAGATGTTCAAATTGGTAGGAAAAAGAACGTGCCACTTGGTGTCAGCGTCGCAAAGTTTCCGTACCTCCTCGCAAGCGACGGTGTTTTGCATCTTTGAGAGGAGCTCTTCCAAAGTTTCTGAATTAGTTACAGTAGGGAGCGGTTGTATGAGAGTTGCGTTGTTCTGGGAGGCGTGGAAGTAGCGCAGTTTGCTCTTGTCTTCTCTGTGTTGTAACAGTAAGCCTACCGAGAAACCCACTTTGTATCTGAATCTTTGTGTCAAGTGAATGCGACGCATAGTATCTACAGCGTCACTCAACTCGCCGGTTGGTAGCCTGAAGTTTGTTACACTCACGCGAGTCCCGTGCATCCTGACGCCCGTTTGTATCGCAGGCCAATTCGCCGTGAACGTTTCCTCCCCGTTCGGTACAGCACATATGCGCGGAGGGACGGTCACCCCGTCCAGAGATTCGCGTCGACAAGCGCTCTTTCGGCAATCCCCTTCGCCGCATAGAGGGCAAAACTTAGCTACTACTCTACAATTTTCTACGTGTCTCTCGTGGTTGTACGCTCTTTTAAACATTTTGAAACACTTTTCGCATACGTACTGTGTCATGTTTTTTTTCACTCGGTTACCAACTACTTAGCCGTCTAACTATCTATCTATCTATCTAGCCATCTATCAATCTGTCGTCTATGTAACTATCTTTCTGTCTGCTGTCTGTGTATCCGTCTGTCTGTCTGTCTGTCTGTCTCATACAGCGTACGTCAAACGCTGTGTGTGTGTGCGCGCGTGAGCGTTGAGCGTCTCTCATTCCGAATCTATGCCGAGATATTTCAGAATGATCTCTGTTTTGTCATCCAACTCTTTGAGCGCTCTGGCGGACAGCGTCACCCCCTGCTGTGTGGGTTTTTTGTCAGGACCTTCGTACTTGCGCACGTGGACGAGGTTCTTACCGCTGTAGTAGCTCACAGCTGCGTACACTTCGCCCGCCTCATCCAGCACTGCGAACCAGGGGGTGTGATTAGGTTTTCCTTGCGCGGCCGCTGTGTCGCGTATGCGCACCACTGCGCGGATATCGGCGATGCGTGCTATGAGCTCGCGCAGCGCGTCGGCCGTGAAGTGCACTCGCTTGCTTCTGGTCAGAGACGCCTCTTTCACCTGGCCGTCTTTTGTGTAGCGCGGCCTCCTAGACAGTCTAGCCACGTCCTCCCAGATCTCCAGCGTCAAAGCTCCGTCTAAGCAGAACTCTAACCCGAGTGTTTTCTCTGCTTCTTCTCGTCCATCTCCTTCTTTTTCTTGTATTTTTCTCTTCTTAGTGGGCCTTGTTGTTCTGGAACTCACCTTAGAACGTTTCACACCCGCAGGATGAGTAACACCATCAGCGTGAGCTGAACCAGCAGCAGAACCGATAGCAGGAGCAGCGTCAGCGCTGGTGGTATCGGAGGTCTCGTTGTTGGAACAGCGCAGCCACACGCCGTCCGTGCTGTGTGTAGCGGTAGAAGATGAAGCGCCGCCGCCGCCCTCGTAAGGTGGCGGTGAGGGCAGTCGCCACGGACCGGACGGGGGGGCGCTAGCAGCGGAGGAAGTGAGGTCGAAAGGTCGAAGAGGGAAGCCGAAAAACGTACCGCTCACCCCTTGCCCTTCGGGTTCTTCGTACGCCTCGTCGTCAGCGTCGTTCTCTGTCTCACCCTGTTGCTGCTCCTCCTCCTCCTCCTCTTCTTCTCGGTTCAGGGGCTGAGTGTCCGAATAGCTGTAACTCTCAGCGCGAGCGGCGTCGAGGGCGTCCGTCGATGTAGTGGTGGAGGAGAGGGGCTGTGCAACGTGCGGCAGGTCATCAAAGTCATCAACAGTAGTGGGGAGGTAAAAACCCGGTTGCCAGTACTGCGCTGTGCCAGGAGCGTTGTCGTCAGTAGTAGTAGCAGTAGCAGCAGGTGCAGCAGAAGCAGCCGCAGCAGGCGCAGCCGCAGCAGACGCAACAGTAGCAGGCGCAGCAGCAGCCTCAGCAGGCGCAGCCGTAGCAAGCGCAGCAGTAGCAGGCGCAGCAGCAGCAGCAGCAGCAGCAGCAGCGGCAGGCGGGACGGCGGTAGCAGCGGCAGCGCGCTTAGCAGCAACGTGTACCGTCGCGAGTGTAACAACGTCGCTAGCACGACGACTGCTACCAGTAGTACTACTAGTACTACTACCACTACTACTACTACTGCTACTACTAGTGCTACTGCTACTACTACTACTACTACTGCCGCGAGCGCTCGCTACAGCAGGAGGGTGATAAGACCAACCGGCTGCGGCGGTAGTCTCATGTTCAGTAGCAAGAGCAGGCACTGACGCTAAACGAACGCTGTTCCGCGTAGTCTTCTTGTTCTTGAACGCCGCTAGCTGTTGTCTTTTGCTCATGGTGGTGACTGTAGAGAGCAGCAAAAAAGAATGAGTGAGTGAATGGAGGTTTCCAAGCCCCTTATATACGCCTTCTCGCTTCTAGAGCTAAGCTACTTACCGACCCTGTTCAGCTGCCGCCGGCTGGCCGGCGGCCATTCACAAAGAGAAACAAAAAGACATAAGGCATGACGTTTTCAGCTGGATCCCTTTCCCCCCCCTCTTTTGAGAGATCGACTGTGATGATGAGCTAAGCCGCTTACCACCCTGTTCAGCAATTCAACGCTCATTAGCTGTATAAAGGGTTAAGCGGTTGCTGCCTGCCGTCGACTGACCGGCGGCGGCCATTCACAAAGACATAAGGTATGACGTTTTCAGCTGGATCCCTTTTTGAGGGATCCACTGTGGTGAGCTAAGCCGCTTACCACCCTGTTCAGCCATTCAGCGCGCGTTAGCTGTATAAAGGATTAACGGTAACGGTGATGAGCTTACAGTGTGTATACAAAAAAAAACTACAGGAGGCGTGTGGCGTGAAGCAGGACCCCCCTAAGACGAACGTGTCTGTCTGTGAGTAGAGGCGTGTGCATGTGGTGAGCGACTTAAGTGTAAGACAAAAATCGCCACCTCCTGCCGTGGTGAGTAGACCGGGCCGGCCAGGCGGGCGGGCGGCCGGCTAGCTCAATAGGGAGGGGTGACAGCTGCCTAAGGCTGTGCATGAAAAAAAATCCGATTTTCACCTGACCTTGACGTTTGTTACAATGAATGTCAGAGGGAGGGAGACGTCCTCGGGTAGGGGGTAGGAGGTATTAAGGCTATGAGTGAGGAAAAAACACCGTTTTCAGCTGGTCTCCACGGATAGCGATGCCACACCCCCTCGTCATCTAAGCTCTTAAGGAGCGGAGCGGCTGAAAAAGCGTCATGCGGACAGGGCGCTAGACAGCTGGAGCGCTGTTGGAAATGGGATTAAACTCCCTCTGTATAAAAAGCTCTCATTTCTGTTGGAAAAAAAACATATCGCCTCTGACCCCAGTAACGGCTACTACCACCACCACCGCCACCACCACCACCGCCGCCACCGCCGCCGCCGCCGCCGCCGCCGCTGCCGCCGCCGCCAAGACGAGACGAGATGGCTCAAGCTATTCCACTTTCAAGCTCGCCTTCACCGCCCGGTGCGCCTGAAAAAAAGTTAATGCGGCTTGACGACGTGAGACGCGGCGCGAGGCAGCAGACCGATGATGGGGAGACCCGACAGGTAGGACAGCGGCGGTTAGCCTATAGCGACGCCTTGCTTCGTCAACTAGGTAAAGAGTTGAGCGGCTGTTGGAGAGAGTTGGGCAGTAGCTTAAAAGTCAGCGCCGCCCGTATGGATGCTCTAGTAGAGCGCAGTGTCAAGACACCGGAGGAGCTGTGTACGGCGATGTTCCGAGTGTGGTGGGGTGAAACCCCGCATCGTCATAGATGGGGCGAGCTCGGTCGCGTCTTCACCCGCATTAGACGCATGGAACTGTTGGCTCAGTGGATGGCCCTTCTCCACAGACAGGGGTTGGATTTCGAAAACCCCGACTCGCGCGCGATGCATAAGCACTTGGGCACCCTCGGCAGACGTCTGGGTAGCAGGTGGAAAGAGGTGGGGGACCATTTAAAATTGTCGCCTGAGAGGTTAGATAAGATCGCTGAAGAATGCGAATACGGAGGAAGTCCCGCTGAGTGGGCCTTCCGAGTGTTGAAAATGTGGCAAGATGAAGCTGACGGCGCCGGCGGTACGCCTTTTGAACTCCTTCGAGTGTTGACTGAGGACATGGGAAAGTTTGGCCTCGGCATCGCGATATTACTTGACTTTATCAAGCAAGAAACAACGAGAACGACGGACATGTGAATTGTTGTGTTTTATTTTCATACGTCTTCTTTATTAGTAAGTAAAAAAAAAAAAAAAAAAAAAAAAAAAATATATATATATCATAACAATTAAGACGCGCGATCTCTTAAAGTGTCACTTCCTCCAGTCGCAGCTGATCACCTCATCGCAGCCCGTGATAAACAAAAAAAAAACACGAAGAGACACGCTTCTTCCTCTCGAGAGGAAGAAGCGTGTCTCTCGATTGAAAATCATTTTCTTTCTTAAAAGAGACAAACGCGCCCCTTAGAGTGCCCCCCCCTAGAGTGCCCCCCTCCCCCCCCCCTCCCCCCCTCCCCCCCTCCCCCACTCGCCCCATGCATCCTAAAAGCGCCCCCCTCCCCATGCATGTTAAAAGGGCCCCCCTCCCCCCCTCCCCTCCCCTCCTTCCCCTCCTTCCCCCTTATACACTCTAAAGAACGCTTCTAACTAGTTCAATAAGTCACTTCCAGTCGCTCGTAAAACAATAAAAAATGAAAAA
Organism: Harmothoe impar; assembly: GCA_947462335.1. Classification (NCBI taxonomy): domain Eukaryota; kingdom Metazoa; phylum Annelida; class Polychaeta; order Phyllodocida; family Polynoidae; genus Harmothoe; species Harmothoe impar. Next base: position 4,438,154 of record OX381712.1, read on the forward strand.
AAAACTTATATCGTGGTGTTTTTTATTAGTTTACCAAAAAAAAATAAGAGACTCGCCTCCTCCTCCAAAAAAAAAAGATATCACATTTTAAAGCCCGTGACCCCTTAAAGACGCTCATCTCTTCATTAAGTCGCGTGACGTCACTTCTTCTTCTTCTTCTTCTTCTTCTTCTTCTTCTTCTTCCGGTCACGTGATCAATCAGGTCACTTCCGGTCACGTGATCCTCAATGAGGTCACTTCCGGTTGGCCATTAGGTCATGTGACGTCACTTCCGGTCCCCTAAGTAGGTCAGTAGGTTACCCAGAATGCACCATCCCCTAAGTAGGTCACTTCCGGTCACCCAATGGAGGCCTCTGATTGGCTGCAGGGTTACCCAGAATGCACCGCTAATCCCCTAAGTAGGTCACTTCCGGTCACGTGACCCAATGGCGGCCTCTGATTGGCTAACTAGGTCACGTGACGTCACCACTAATCCCCTAAGTAGGTCACTTCCGGTCACGTGACCAAATGGAGGCCTCTGATTGGCTGCATGTCGATTGAGTAATAAACAGTACTTAACTATAGTCCCGTTCCGATACATACTATACTACTCATAAGCATCCATGCATCATGCTGACCCTTCAGGAGGGAAGTCATGATGCATAAGTACAGCAATAATTACCAGGGCTTTATCTATGTATCACACTAATGAATGGCAAAATGCATTTAAGCAGCAGGCAGCCATTAAAGGTTTAGGCATTGTGATCGCTCGGCTTCAGCGTGGGGAGTGAGCAGGCCTTAGTGCTGAATAAATAATGGTGTATTGATTACAGGTTATAACGTATCTGCCAGAGCCTTCGGTGTAAAGGCAATGCTAGATTTTTTGTCTAAAATGACAGATATTTGATAACTTATGTCCCATTCAGTATTACATTGGCATGCAGATTTTGAATATAGTGAAATATAAACTGGAGTCTGTTTCAAGTCAAACAATCCTCAATATTGTTTGCCCTTTAATAATGTCCATTGATTTCCATATGATTCATTTAAATGTTCTATAACCTACCTGTATGGTATCCCGTGTGTGTTTGTCCAGTACACTCAGCTGCAGTAGGTGCGGTACCAAGGGGGAGAACTGGACGTTTTCTATCAGCTCACTCAGTTTATCCTTTAGCAGGTGTCTGTACTGTTCTGACAGACTGACAATCTGCTGTTGGTCTGTGTTACTCCTGTCCCACAGTGCGGATGGAGGAACAGAGGTGCCTCCCTCTGCCTGAGATGAAGTAGTCGGTATAGAGGAGGGTGACTGTACCTCTGGTGTAGCCTCTGGAGGATTATGTGTGACTCCATCTGCCTGAGATGAAGTAGTCGGTATAGAGGAGGGTGACTGTACTTCTGGGGGAGTAGTTGTGAGTCCCTCCACCTGAGATGAAGTAGTCGGTATAGAGGAGGGTGACTGTACTTCTGGGGGAGTAGTTGTGAGTCCCTCCACCTGAGATGAAGTAGTCGGTATAGAGGAGGGTGACTGTACTTCTGGTTTAAGTTCAGGAGTAGTTGTGGTTCCCTCTGCTTGGGAAGAGGTAGCTGGTATAGAGGAGGGTGACTGTACTTCTGGTTTAAGTTCAGGAGTAGTTGTGGTTCCCTCTGCTTGGGAAGAGGTAGCTGGTATAGAGGAGGGTGACTGTACTTCTGGTTTAAGTTCAGGAGTAGTTGTGGTTCCCTCTGCTTGGGAAGAGGTAGCTGGTATAGAGGAGGATGACTGTACCTGTGGTTTCACATCCTCCCCACTCCCACCACCTGCCCCCTCACCCCCTACCTCTTCACACAGCGCGGCGTCTTCCCTCTTTACTCGTTTGTTTGGGTCCAGCAGAACGTCCTCTTTATCTGGGGATCTCTCCCGTTTACACCCACCTCCTGATGCCATCCTGCCTGCTCCCTGTGCCTGTGTGTCTCTGTGTGTGTCCCTGTGTGTCTCTGTGTGTCTCTCTAACTGTATGTAGAGCCTGGTGGTTATGCTGCCACAGGTAGTGGTTATGACGCATGCTCAGACAGCAGTACTTCTAGGTCACACTCTCCAACCACAGTCTATGCTTACAGTGCCTGCACACTGTGTCTAGTGATATCTGCTTGGAGATGGTGGTCACTGGACTGTGACCTGTTTCCTACGTGTGGGAGTAGTATAGTATGTATCGGAACGGGACTATAGTTAAGTACTGTTTATTACTCAATCGACCTGCAGCCAATCAGAGGCCTCCATTTGGTCACGTGACCCCCTCATTTGCATAATTACGTAATAGGCCACGCCCCCTCATTTGCATAATTACGTAATAGGCCACGCCCCCTTGATCACCAGCCAATCAGGGCCGCCATTTGGTCACGTGACCCCCACGTGACCCCCTCATTTGCATAATAGACCACGCCCCCTTGATCACGTGACCCCCTCATTTGCATAGTAGACTACGCCCCTTTGATCACCAGCCAATCAGTGGCTTCCATTTGGTCAGGTGACTCCCTCATTTGCATAATCATGGATCACGTGACCCCCTCATTTGCATAATAGGACCACACCCTCTTGGTCACGTGACCGGAAGCGCTCTTTATTTAGAAAATAGGCCACACCCCCTTGGTCACGTGACCTGACCCCCTCCCTCATTTGCATAATATAGACAATAGACAGACTACGCTTCCCTTTTGGTCACATGACTTGGACTAGCTAATGGGAAGCTTCTATAAGGGGCGAGGGGAGGGGAGGGGGGGGAGGGGGGCACTTTAAGATGCATGGGGAGGGGAGGGGGGGGAGGGGGGCACTATTTATGGGGTGGGCGGGCACTTGGGGGGGAGGGGGGGCTTTTGGGGTCTGCTCGGGAGAAAAAAAAAAAAAATTATCTGATCTCTAGGGAATCGCTTCCTCTCTACCCCCCTTTAGGGGGGTAGGGAGGAGGCGAGTCGGAGGTGACTGTAGAGGAGTTTTTCGGTGACTTGATGCCTTTCAAACGACTGTGCTGATAGTTGATGAATTTGACTTTTTGACTTGAATATTTCATGCGACTTTGTGACTTGTAAGCGAAAGCGAAAGCGACTTTGCGGCTCGTAACTCTTTAAATAAAGAGGTGACTTTGTAACCTCAGGGGGGAGATCCTTCTACACCCCCACGGAGTACAAAGGATCTCGGTTGATTGACTGTACTTTGACTTGTTGTTGTAAACAAAAAAAAAAAGAAAAAAAAAAAAAAAAAAAAAAAATCAATGAATAGAACGACCCCCTCATTGCTAACAAAGGAACGACTTTTGAATTACACAAATGACCCTCTTTTTGTAGGGGTTAGCGGTAACTCGACTTGAATTAGAGTATTAGGGAGAGCAAAACGCGACTACACACCGTCTTAGACTGTCGTCTTACGGCCCGGATAACAATAACCCTAGTTACCTCGGTTACTGTTGCTCAAGAGACGGCGATGGATCTGGTCACGTGGATACTGAAAGAAGGTCTACCTATAACCACCACGCTAGTTTGAACGCGGCGGGTATGAGTCATCATGGGGCCCTTGACGGGTGGGTCCTCCCCATGCAGCCGTATGTCGAATTTAAGAAATGCCCATGTCACACGTCACTAAGGGAGAAAACGTTTTTTGAAAATATTTAGAACCCGAATTTGAGCATTCTGGTACATTTTTAAGGACCCAGACACTGCAAAGCCGAGTACCATCCAAGAGAAAAAAAAATTTGGCGAAATGTTTAGGCTTGAAATGGCACTTTTCTGATGCACTCTTTGAACATTTTTTTTTTCCTCATGTCACTATGGTCCATGGCACATGTGGGACTCAAGAAATGCCACATGTCCCATGTCACTTAGATGTCCGTGCCCGTGTCGTCGTATCGAATTTTAAGAAAATGCCCATGTCACCATATCGAATTTAGGGGTCTAGTGACATCAGCATGTCCGGCTATCCTCCACAAATTTAGCTCTAAAATGTTTACTTTTTTTTTTGGGCTGATTTTTCATCATTTTAAAAAAAAACAATAGGTTGTTTGAAATGTTTGCTGTTGTAAATAGAAACAAAAACAAAACAAAGCGCATGGTAAGATTATGTCACATTGCAAGTGGCGGGTCCGCTCGAGGCTTATTCAGCCTCTTCGTGGATCCGCGACTGCCAATGTGATCATATACTAATCACCGGTGTTTACGGTATTATATACTAAGGTATGAGACGGGTCTTACAGAAAAGGTGTCTAAAGAGCCCTGTGACCTGATTGAAATGACGTCAGCGCCGTCTGCTCGTCAGTGCCCGGCTGTAGCCCGTAGGACATGTTATTCTGCTTTTCTGGATGTTTTGAAATATTTTGATTTAACTGTTAATACCTGATAACAAGCCTCTGAAGCAGATTTTTGGTCGAGCACCTGTTCTCTACTCTTCCATCGATTAGCTGCTTCAGCAAAAAAAAAAATCGCGCGCGCTGTCTAGTCTATATGACGGAGTCGCTAAAGCTCTGTTTAGAGAGTGGAACTTGACCTTGAGTATAGACTCAGTACTAACTGAACGCCCCGCGGGGTCACCCCTCACGTGGGAATATGTACAAGCTCTGGTTCTTCACTTTACGGCTTGACTAAAACTGAGACGCGTCCATGATAAACTCTAGCCTTTTTTTTCCTTTACTAGGATCGAGAGAGAGATTTTAAATGGGGCGTTTATCTAAATAGCGTGGAACTAAAATCAGGCTGCGGCAGATAGTATCTCTGCGCACCTCAAGACTCAACGTAACTTTCACTCTCCAGCAGAAGTTTAGTTGTGACTAATGATGGGCGGCGACCGTCGTGCACCGGCGGACATTGGAGAGTGTTGGAGAGCTGAACCTTACAGACATATAAATCAATCGCTTTGGTGGAAATATCTCGCCATAGATTGGAACCAAATACTTATCTAATGGAATCGTTATCAGTTTTCAGTTTTCTTGCCGTACAAAATTTATTTCCCACTCTTCACGTGGTGATAGCTGAAGGTCGCTCGTCGTAGGTACGTGTGACCGGAACACCCTTTATGTTTTTGGCGCGGGTTGACATCAGATTTGTACCGTACTGTCGCGATTAAGAGCTCTGAGGGAGGGCTTTTCAATTCGGTGAAGTTCTTACTCAGGAGCTATATACAAGCCAGGCGCTGGCGCTTATTCAAAGTCGCGATTTTAGTGCTTGAGAAAAAACATTTGGAGGCTCTTATACTCCGGCGCTTATAAAAGACCGGCACGCTTTTCAACACTAGTTGCTTTATCGCGACCGTACGGTATGACTTCGGTGTCAAAAGATCCCAAACTCCAAATAAGGAAGTGAAACGACGTCGTCTGTCTACCTCGTGCGCGTCATAGCGTCGTCGAAAATAGTGTGACGTCAGCATCTCTCAGGCGGCTAGGAAGTCAGTTCGACAAAATGGCTCACGGAGTGAACTTCGTGGCCGTTTCTCGATCTATGATCGATGCGGCCGTGGAGAAGGAATTCGTAGCCGTGCAACAGAGAGAGGAGGCGGAGAGACAGAACTTCGTGGCCGTTTCTCGATCTATGATCGATGCGGCCGTGGAGAAGCAGTTCGTAGCCTCGCTACAGAGAGAGGAGAGACAGCGGACTGCTGCTGAAGCAGAGGGTGTGGTGGATGAGCTGATCGAGAACGTCGCTGATCAACTCATCCGCCGGTGCGTGGAGCAGGTCAAGCAGCAAGTCTGCATGGAGGAAGGCTTACCGCCCGCCGTGCTGGAGGAGCTGCTGAAGGACTGCCACGCGTTATGACCACGCCCTCCGCTTCAGCAGCAAGGTCCCTGCGACCCTCTCTCTACCAAACGGTCCTTTTAAGGACCAACCACTGATCACAAAAGTTGAAAATCAATCTCAATATAATATACGCATCAGAAAAACCCTAATACGCTATACACTGAAACCCTGTTGAGTAGGTAGATCGAGTTGGGCATTTTTTTTTAGGAAGAGCAATCAGGTCATCGTGTGGAGATCATCAGGTGTCCTGTGTGTGTGTGTGTGTGTGTGTGTGTGTGTGTGAATTTTATACAAATACAATTATTCATTCCTTTCAGCAAGAAAATTAGCTCAATGTAATCATATGATTTTAACTGCCCTACTTATCAGAGCCTTGACGACATCTGACCGCCCCCCTTTTCAAGATCTAAATGGAAATTCACCGCCACCGCTTTTCAGAGTACTGCAGCGCCATTACCTAATTCTTTTTGTATGTGAAAAAAAACAAAAAAAAAACAGCACTGATAAGGGGTTTAATTAGACAGATATTGGTTTCTACACTATCAAAAAAATAAAACCCTCAGCGCTTTAATGCTAAAGGTGGCAATAGTGCTTTAATGCGCTACGCCCTTTGTCGATATGCCAGTGTATGCATGCATGCAGCCCTGGTGAGGAACTCTGAGTGCCGCATTCATGACTTATGACGACAACGGGCACTGCACATTAAAGCGCTATGCGACTATTAAAGGGTTAGATCCAGTCTTGCTACAGGCATCCAGAATGCTATACCCAGAGTTGGTGGTCTGGTCCAGACTGCTGTACACAGATTGTAGACGGGATGGCGAGTTGCTGCCAGACTATCCCTCTGGTACGATATGCGGCTGGCGCGGCCGAGCCTGTCTTATATGATGCTGAGTCTAACTATGTATTAGATACCCTACGAGTAACTGAGAGTATGTCAAAATAATCACGGCAAACTGACTGGCGTCTTCATAGGATCATAGGGTGGTTATTATTACATAACTCAGTAACCTTTGGTTATGTGTTAGATAGAGTACACTTGGACACGGTTATTCCATATACCCACTGCCCCACAGGGTCAAGACGAGGTGATTTAAATAATAAGACCCAGACGGGTAAAATAGCCAAAGTCAACAATGACCTGTTTTTTTGGTTTTTTTTGGTGTTTTTTTTTAGCCAATATGGACAAAGAGACACGGGGTGCTGTACACAGGTTGTGGACGGGCTGGTGGGTCACTGCCAGACTATCTCCCTGGTCCGATATGCAGCCGGCGTGGCCGAGCCTGTCTTATATGATGCTGAGTCTAACTATGTATTAGATACCCTACGAGTAACTGAGAGTATGTCAAAATAATCACGGCAAACTGACTGGCGCCTTCATAGGATCATAGGGTGGTTATTATTACATAACTCAGTAACCTTTGGTTATGTGTTAGATAGAGTACACTTGGACACGGTTATTCCATATACCCACTGCCCCACAGGGTCAAGACGAGGTGATTTAAATAATAAGACCCAGACGGGTAAAATAGCCAAAGTCAACAATGACCTGTTTTTTTTAGTTTTTTTTTAGCCAATATGGACAAAGAGACACGGGGTGCTGTACACAGGTTGTGGACGGGCTGGTGGGTCACTGCCAGACTATCTCCCTGGTCCGATATGCAGCCTGCGTGGCCGAGACTGTCTTATATGAGGCTGAGTCTAATTATGTATTAGATGTGCTACGAGTAACTGAGAGTGTGTCAAAATAATCACGGCAAACTGACTGGCGACCTCATAGGTCAGTTATTATTACATAACTATTATTACATAACTCAGTAACCTTCGGTTATGTGTTAGATAGCGTGCACTTGGACACGTTTATTCCATGTACCCGCTGCCCCACAGGGTCAACACGAGGTGTTTAAATAATAAGACCCAGACGGGTAAAATAGCCAAGTCAACAATGTCCTGTTTTTTTAGCCAATATGGACAAAGAGAAACGGGGTGCTGTACACAGCTTGTGAACGGGGTGGCGGGTCGCTGCCAGACTATCCCCTGGTCCGATATGCAGTAAATTTTCTGCACCGTGTGACAACGACCGATCAGCTACCAACCTATTTTTGGTTATTTTTCTATTCAGTTTTTGATCAGCGCACTTTATTATCGTGGTTTTTTTTTAAAATTTTTTAATCATAAATAATATGTAGACTTGGAAAAAAAAAAAGAGAGCTGACATGTCGCTGTTTTGTCACTAAACCCAAAGACCCACCCACCCCGTAGGAAGGGTGGACGTTTGTGAACGTTCCCTTAGGTCTCTATACTTTATTTATTGTGTGGCCCCTAAAGAGGGGCCAACCAACTGACACTGTCAGTTGGTTAGTAGATGCTACTCAACATGGGCGTAATTAATTACACCTAGTGTTGAGAAACAACATGACTGAGCTCAAAAGGCCCCCGTTGGGTGGGGGCCCTTGTGGCACAACGAGTTGGTTCGTTTTTCAGATTACCGACTCGGCGAGAGTTTCTGCCTATGTATCTTTTATAAAGCCTTAGATATGGTGTGGTATTTTTCATCTCGCTATAGTTTAGTTGGTATTCAAAGAAACTGCCTCATTTCTATCAGAAATACACAATATTGAATTGTTTTTATATTTTAATATATTCAGAAGCACACTTTGTTGCCTATATAGCTCATTATGCGTTGAAATGTTCGCGAGCATCGTAGGAATGTACAAATCCCCTATTGTGGCGCCATCTGACGAAAGAGCAAGGAACTATACGTGACCTGAACCCCGCCCTCAGCGCGTTCGTTATTCGCATCTTTGACAGCGACTAAGAGACGCTCAAACTGTCTCTTATTTAGTTTGAACTTATCACAAATTTGTCTTTGATAGGTCGTAGATCGACTTCTGACTTTTTAGTTAGAATAAAAAACAAGTGACGCCGCCACAGACCCGCGCATTAACGCGCTCCGCCGTCTTCAGAGGGCCGAGTCTATAGTACAGTAGATTCTACTGTGTACTTACACTAACAGTGCTACATATACATACCTGAGTCATAAGTGGTTTTTTTTTTGTTGTTTTTTAGGGGAGAAAAAGTGATCTACTCACCCAAACCGCTATTAGTAGGTAACCTGTATGACCCATGCCGCAAACATCTGCCTCGTGACTGATAGTGTACCGGTGGTGAAGTGCTGTTGCAAGAACAATTGAGGCTCTTTATATAGCTGAGAGAGCGAATGGACTAATCTTGTTTTCACCTTGAGCCCCACCCTATTCCAGAGAGGGTATCAAAAATCGCATGTACACGTATATGGGCTTATAGCTGGTGAATAGATAAGGCGGGGCACCTGTGTATACTAAGACTCCAGGGGGCGTTTTAACGACAGGTGTGACGCGCCAGCCCGTGGAGGGAGCTTTTTTGTTTTTCACCTAGAGAGCGTATACAAAGCCTACAGGGGGTGATTAACGCCAGGTGTGACGCGCCAGCCAGTGGCCGGATCACCTCATCTTCTAAGCTTTTGTTTTCACCTAGAGAGGGGATCGAGAGTGTATACAAAAAACTACAGGGATGTTTAACGCGGCCAGCTGCCTACATGCTATAGTCTAAGCCTGTTTTCAGCTAGAGAGGGATCTACATCACCTAAGCCCTTTCCACCCTTAAATCGATCTGATAATTACCATAAAGAAGAGTAATGCGCGTTACATGTATATGGGCTTATAGCTGAGTAAGAGCTTAAGATGCTAGTCAACTGTGTATGCAAAAAAACAAACTACAGGGGGTGTCTAAAGTCGATTGTCATGCGCCAGCGGGCGGACAGAAGTCTGCCACTCTAGCTGTGACTACAAGCGCGTGCGTGTGGTAGACAGCTTAAATCAAACACAAGTTAAGCTCCTTATAGCTTCCTACTGTCTGCGGATTCGAGTCTTTTGTTTTTTTCATGTATTTCCTCGGAGGGTCGAACAGGATTAAAGATGTAACGAACCCGCGCCTACACAGGTAGACAGCCGGTCGCCTTCCTAGTGAGAGTTTTCCTCCTGAGTTAAGAAGCTTATCTCGGAGCGAGAGTGAAACATGAGTCCCACACACTTCTTCAACCACCTTCAGCATGGCGTCATCAGGAATCACTCTACGTTCTACCGAATGTGAGCAATCCCAACACTACTACAGAGCCGCGACAACACCACATGAGGAGACGTCCATGTTTACTGATGAGTCAACAAGTAGCAAGGTGGAGGTTGGTTTTTATCAAGATTCGTACGGGTGGCTGGAAAGTGTGAGGGCTACTTCTGCAGCTAATGCTGCTGCTCGTGCAAAACGTGAAGCTCGTAAGGTGGAAGTTGGTTTTTATCAAGATTCGTACGGGTGGCTGGAAAGTGTGAGGGCTACTTCTGCAGCTAATGCTGCTGCTCGTGCAAAACGTGAAGCTCGTATCGCTGTTCGTGCTACACATGCAGCATACGAAGTTGCCAATGCTGCTAACAACGTTGCTGTTACTCTCGCCGCTGCTGCTCGTGCTGCTAATCTTTTTGCTACTGTTTCCGCTCTTGCTACCGATGCTGCTGCTACTGATGCTGCAACGTCTGCTAAAAGTGTCGCTGTTGCGGCTGCTGCTAGGGCTAATGCTATTAATGCTTGTACAGCTGCTAAAAAAATAGCCTGTTTTGCTTATGCTAGTCGCAGTGTCGCTGTTACGGCTATGACTGATGCCCATGATGCTAAGTTACGGGCTTTTGCTTTTGCTGAAGATGCTGTTGATGCTCAAGATGTTGCTGCTGCTGCTGCTACTGCTGCTGATGAGGCTGCTGCTGCCGCTGCTGCTGCTGCTGAAGATGCTGCTGCTGCTGCGGCTGATGCTCTAGACACCTATGACGCTGCTGCTCTAGACACCTATGACGCTGCTGCTGCTGAAGATACTGCTGCCGCTGCTGCTACTGCTGCTGCTGAAGATGCTGCTGCCGCTGCTCTAGACACCTATGACGCGGCTGCTGCTGCTTTTGCTGAAGATACTGTTGATGCTGCTGCTGCTACTGCTGCTGCCGCTGCTGCTACTGCTGCTGCCACTGCTCTAGACACCTATGACGCTCCTGCTACTCCTGCTCTAGACACCTATGATGCTGCTGCTGCTGCTGCTGCCACTGCTCTAGACACCTATGACGCTCCTGCTACTCCTGCTCTAGACACCTATGATGCTGCTGCTGCTGCTGCTGCCACTGCTCTAGACACCTATGACACTCCTGCTACTCCTGCTCTAGACACCTATGATGCTGCTGCTGCTGCTGCTGCTGAAGATGCTGCTGCTGCTGCTGCACTAGTCATCTATGACGTGGCTACTGCTCTAGACACTTATGACGCGGCTGCTGCTGCTGCTGCTGCTGAAGATGCTGCTGCTGCTGCTGCTCTAGACACCTATGACTGAAAACATAGTAGGCGTTATTTACAAACACTGCTGTTACCTATGCCTAAACTTAGTAGGTCTTATTTACAAACAAGAGAGCCACGTGGTGTTGTTTACAAACAAAGAGAGCCACGTGGTGTTGTTTACAAACAAAGATAGTCACGTGATGTTGTTGTGGTCTATCATGTCAATGAAGGGGTCACGTGATCAAGGGGGCGCAGTCTATTATGCAAATGAGGGGGTCGCGTGACCAAATGGCGACCTCTGATTGGCTGGTGATCAAGAGGGCGTGGCTTATTATGCAAATGAAAGGGTCACGTGATCAAGGGGGCGTGGCCTATTATGCAAATGAGGGGGTCACGTGACCAAATGGAAGCCTCTGATTGGCTGGTGATCAAGGGGGCGTGGCCTATTACGTAATTATGCAAATGAGGGGGCGTGGCCTATTACGTAATTATGCAAATGAGGGGGTCACGTGACCAAATGGAGGCCTCTGATTGGCTGCATGTCGATTGAGTAATAAACAGTAGTTAACTATAGTCCCATTCCGATACATACTATACTACTTGTGGGTATGGCTGTATATCCTCTGACATTACCGGTATGGGTGTGTACACAGTATCCATGGGGCTCTTTATTTAAGATAACTGGCCACAATATATGCCATTATTATGGTAGTCACTGTGCTGGGGCTGGGGTACTGGTGAGACATGTATAGACATGCAGCTCTTTATTCAAGGTACCTGGCCACAATTTGTACCATTGTTTAGTAGTCTCTGTGATGGGCCTTTGCCACTCATGATACATGTAGGGAGGCGGGGTACAGGACTGTATGGGTGTGTGGGAGGTAGGACTGTACACGTGTGTGGTTCTGTATGTATACCCCCACACATAACCACTCCATGTATGGGGGTGTTTATGACACTGTCCTGTATATATACTGACCTCAGCAAGGGATGGGGGTTATTGTACATATTCATTATTACAGAATACACCAAAATAGCAGATCCCCCACATCCCTAAGCTCTCAATCAAAATCGAGAAAAGATATTTGATGGGAGGGGTGGCACTACATGGATACTTATTTCAGAGGGGGAAATTATTATGAAGTGAACGTCTCGTTTTTTATGTGGGGGGGGGGAGTGGGGGGGGGGGGAATGGGGGGGGAGTGGGGGGAGTGGGAAACCTTGAAAGGTGAGGTAGATATTGCAACAGTTTGTATACCTCCCTTCCTCACCTTTAATCTATTTCTACCAAACTCCCACACTTAAAATTTGCAGTCCCCTAGCTAGAGAGTGGTCGTTTTTTAACAACAGGGGCATTGGCGGATTTGGGAGGGAGGAACCAGAATAATTTGGATCACTTAAAAGGGGGGGGACCAATATATATATATGGGTTCCTCTTGAGGTAGGGACCAAAGAAATGTCACCCTATTTTAGTGCGGTACTATAGCACAAAGTGGTCCACAGAAGGCTGTGTCTCGTGAACTGGGGCCAATGTTTTCGTCTCTGACTGGTACATCTTATCTATATTTCTGGTTTGTAATTTGACACCTTTGTTGAATGTTGTTTGTAATGCATCATTTGATTTATCTCTTATCTTCTCACGCATATTGACCTTAGGGCCTGTGTTTCTTCTTTACTGATTTGCTTAAAGGTCTTTTTTTTATTTATCCACGATGAGGCCTAGGTATTTGTAGTCTGAATCAAGAAAATCCATCAAGAAAATCCATACTATAATTATGTGTTAAAGTTTGAGGAAATTACCCTGAGCCTGATGCATTATAGCTTTTTAATCTATCATATATATTTGATAATCGGAGGGTGGTGAGGTCGCAGGCAGGTGCTGCCATCTGGCGTGCTGTGACCGAACAACACTCACTGCATTTCAGCAGTGCGGCACTGTAACAGTCTGGAAGGACGCCAGTACCAGACCCGGGGGGGGGGGGGGGGCACTTCATATATTTTGTATACACAGGTGTGTGGCTGGGAAGGGCACTTTTTGAGCAAAATCTCCCTCACCAAGGGTCTGCTTTTCACCAAAATCCCCCTCACCAAGGGTCAATTTTCACCAAAATCCCCCTCACCAAGGGTCACTTTTCAGAGATTTCAACAAAATCCCCCAAAAGAGTCACATTTTGCCCAAATTCTTTGTAACAAGGGTCACTTTTGACCAAAATTCTCCTCGGGGAAAATTGCTAAAACCTAGGCACTTTTGTCCAAAATCCCCCTCAGCAAGGGTCACTTTTGACCCGTGTCAAAAGAAAATTGAGTACCCCCCCGGGTACCAGAAGACGCCTGTGGGCCCTTCACCTGGTCTGTGGGCCCCTGACATGGCCTGTGGGGCCCTCACTTGGTCTTTGGAGTCCTTACCATACAAACCCTAACCAGGTTTTGGGACCCATCACATGGGTCCAATTTTCCCATAGGAGCATCCTGAAGGTGGTAAGAAATAAAGCTAAAATAAATTTGTCAAAAAGAATCAGAATCATGTTTCCAAATTCATACGACTCATGCCTATATACCTGAGAAGAAAATATATAGACATTTAAAACATATGTAGACCTGGTACAGGGTATGGGATGGTGTAGGGTTATGCTACGTGGGGGGGGGGGGCACGGAGACCTGCACAAGGCCATGGTGTACCGGGGTCAAGGGTGGGGGAGCATGGCTTCCAGTGTGGGCAGAGCGGCCCCCACCTCGGGTGTCATTGAGTCCCGGGAGCCTTTTAGTCCCACGACATTCCAGGTGCTTCCTCCTGCCTGTGACGGCTCCTGAGTCACACACCTAACAGTAGTATAGTATGTATCGGAACGGGACTATAGTTAAGTACTGTTTATTACTCAATCGACATGCAGCCAATCAGAGGCCTCCATTTGGTCACGTGACCGGAAGTGACCTACTTAGGGGATTAGTGGTGCATTCTGGGTAACCCTGCAGCCAATCAGAGGCCTCCATTTGGTCACGTGACCGGAAGTGACCTACTTAGGGGATTAGTGGTGCATTCTGGGTAACCTACTGACCTACTTAGGGGACCGGAAGTGACGTCATATGACCTAATTTAGGATCACGTGACCGGAAGTGACCTGATGAGTCACGTGACCGGAAGTGACGTCACACGACCTAATGGCCAACCGGAAGTGAGTGACCTCATTGAGGATCACGTGACCGGAAGCGACCTGATTGATCACGTGACCGGAAGAAGAAGTTTTTTTTGTTTAGGAAGTGAGGGTCTTTAGGATCCCGTGACTGGAAGCGACGTCGTCACATGAGTGACGCTTTAAGAGACTGCGCGACTTACAAGTAAAAGAAGACGTATGAAAATAAAAACACAAAAATATTTTATTTTATTTTTTTTATTTATTTTTTTTCAATCTTGATAAACACTCTATTTTTGAAAAGATGCACACGCTTATTTTTTTTTTTCATATCTCTAAAGGACTCGTTGTCACACCGTCAGAATGCACGCGACGCTTATAATACAAGTAGCGCACGCCGTCTTTCTCTATGGTGTAGGTGACCATTTTGTTTCGCACCACTTTGAAATTTCTATTTACAGCAATGAGAGTTTTTCGTTGGCGAAGAACATCCAAGAAGGCGTCTGGTTCCTGGGGGTTTTGTTTCTTCTGTACGCCTTTTGCACTCCATTTTTTGGATTTTCTTTCACCGGTGTCGCTGACTCGATCGTAGCAAATGTAAGTCTTAGGGTTGAGACTTAGGATCCCGTCACCTTCCCACTCCGCTTTCATGAGCCCCGAAGTTCTCAGATCGTGAAGGCACCGTCTCTCACAACATCCGCCGGGCGGCGCACACCATTCTCGCACTCTTTCCGTTTTTGTCTTCACGAAAAGCTCTAAGTGATCGTCGCACACCGCTGTCGGAAGCCACTTTCATTTCTCTCTGAAGTACGTCTCTCTCAGGCGAGGTTTGACTAGGTCATCCAACGTGTCACCGCTGAGAGCCATGTAAAGACTGTCGGTGTCCATTTGACAAAGGGCATAATCGCGCCGATCGACGAATCTATCCAAGAAGTCGTATGTGAACTCTAACATTTTCAACTTTGCGTACTGGTATACCATGAACCCCATTTGAATAGGGAGGTTGTTCTTGACTGTTTTCGGTTGTAGTTCGACTTCAAACAGATCGGAACTCAACTCGGACGCCTTTTTGAAGCGCCACGAATTGGCCAATAGTTCGAACTTCCGACTGTCAGTGTATCTCACCGCCGTGTGTTTTTCTTTGTTGCAGATTGTTTTACCGTACGTAGCGTTTCCCATTAACTTGTAACAGTCTGACAGAATTTTCTCGTTCTCGTTCACGTCGCCACGTCTTTGCCGCCGTCACTTCGTCCGCGAAACTGGCAAAGGAGCGTTTAGGTAGGTATTCTACCACCAGCTGCACTTTGGTGACTATCAAACCGTGCTCTAAATACCACTTGAGAAGCGGCGTTCCCAAGAGAATATTTTTTCCGTGGTAACTCCCTATCAGACATCTCTGAGGCGTGTTCAACAGCTTTTCTTCCTGCGCAAAGTCTGACATGTGAGGTCCTATGTCCGATTTTGAAA
Organism: Harmothoe impar; assembly: GCA_947462335.1. Classification (NCBI taxonomy): domain Eukaryota; kingdom Metazoa; phylum Annelida; class Polychaeta; order Phyllodocida; family Polynoidae; genus Harmothoe; species Harmothoe impar. Next base: position 4,453,831 of record OX381712.1, read on the forward strand.
CGGTCGCGTTCTTGAAAACGGGGGTCATTTCTTCGAAGTAGTCTCGTAGGTGAGGCGGCGTAGTGATGTCCACTTGAACTAAACCGAACATTTTCTCCTCTTTCACAGCGGAAAGGATGTCGCTCTCGCTCATTGCGTTTCGAGACACTTTCAAAGCGTCAACCTTCCAGCGTTGTTGGGAGGCCTTGACCCGCTCATCTCGACGCTTCATCTCTCGCCATTCGCTCTCCCACACGACGACCAGCTTGTGACCTAGCGCTTTCAAGTAAGCGCTTACTCTGGTCGTTCTGTCGCGTCTCTCCTCTCTCAGTGAAGCGCACTGATATCGGTGCGACGGTATGCACTCGTGAGCGTGGAACCAACACCCGTGAAACTGGAAAACCGTATTAGAGGCCGCGTGAAACCCGTCCACGCGAATTCTCTGACAGCCTACAACCATCTCGCCGCCGTTCAAAGCGTGGCGCAGTTTCACGTCGCGGTCGTGCTCTACGAAGCGTAACCACTCCAAAGCGCTGTGAGAGTTTCTTTGCCTAATTTCGGGCTTGAACTCGGTCTCGGGCCGTCTCACCGCATAATAGCCCGTGCAGTGCGCTTTGCTCATGCAGCGCAAGTACAGAGAGTTAGCGTCTAGTCCTAGGATGTGTTGGCACGGTTTCGCTTCTTCGCCGTACTTGTGCTCCCTTATCCGCGTGGTGCCCTTCTCGTGAAATCTATGGAAGATGATGGAAGGACCGCCGACTAGATTTTCTTTGATCAGAGCGTGGAGGACGGCGTCGAACTGGGGGAACGTTGTGAACGCGTCTTCTAGGTTTTGGAAGAGGAACCGTAAAGTCAAACCGGCGAGAGAAACTCCGTCTTTCAACATGTCAATGCCGCGATCTTGGAAAAATTTAGCGTGATTTTTCAGAGCTTCTATGAAAGGTTTGACGTCTTTGTTGTTGTAGTGGATCAAGTAGTCTTCCATAGTTTGCATCTTCTCGTCGGACCAAACTTTCTGACATGCGGCGTAGTCGGATTCGGACATCTTGACGCCCGTCAGCTCGCTGTCGAAAGCCGATCTCGGTGGCAGCGTTCTGTTTGCCAGTTTCCTGGTAGACGTCATCCATTCGTAAGGAAAGTGACCTTTCTCTTCGTTCCTGGTGAAAGCTCGCAAATAGGTCGCGTAGTTGTAACCGGGTGCCAAATAGTTGACTACGTCCAAGAAAACCGTGTGCTGTGTGTAAACCGCCAAGTATTGATTGCTTCTCTTTATGACGCTGAATTCTTGGTTTCTTCGGTCTCCGGAGGCGAAGAACGAGTGAAGGCGTATTTTGATCAGGTTCAAGTCGTAACGCCCCGAGTTGAAGCCCACCACTGGAGCTTGACGGATGTATCTCAGAAGACGCTTCTTCAGTTGAACTAACGGGTGTCTGGTCTGAGCCGCAGCGAAGCCGCCTGGAGAAGGGGTGGTGAATGTCGCCTCCTCCAGCAGGAGAGCTTCACCTATCGCCGCATCTAACTTCGCTAAGGTCGGTCGGTAAAGTTCTAGCACAGCTTCCCCGATGACTTTGGCGTTCTCGTTTATGTGATTTAAAACTCGGTCCAACAAGGGGTCGGAATCTGCGTCGGATGCTCTGACGAAGCAGACGGGCCCCTCCCACCCCGGAAAGTCGGATGCGACGCTAGCCGACAAAGGGACGTGATCCCACAGCAGGGACACGTGTTCCGTCGACGGTTCTTTGCACGGTCTGAAGAAAGCCTCGAAATCGAAGGCGATCTTGTAAGGGTAGATTCCGGAATGTCCGTCGGGGGGAAAAATGGAGAAGTCTGCTAGCGCTTCGAAAATCGTTCTCGAATTTTGGTAGATGCCACCTACGTAGCGCAACTTGACTTGTCGGCAAGAGGAAAGCTGGTTCCTGTGTCTCTTCAGCAAGAACTCGGTGGTGAACGCCGCCTTACACTTGCAACATTCGTATATGCCCGCGTACGCGTTGAAGTCCGTGACGAGAGAGACGTGCAAACCGCCTTTCGCCGTCAGGTGTAGGTTGACTTTACCTCGGGCGGCCAGAGTTCTGGAAGGCGGTCTGATCAGAGTAACGCGTCTTCTCAACTTCCGCCCCGGCACTTGACGCGACGCGGTGTAAACCGCTATTTGTACGTCAAACAAGTTCTCTAACGCGGGTAAGTCGCGGATGTTCAGACCCGGAAAGGATTCAGGTGTGGCAGCGGGACAGAACTGACGTAACAAATCTGAAGCGCGCTTGCTGGTGTTGTATAAGTGAAAGGAAATGCAGCGGAAGATGCAGAGGTTGTCCTTGTTGGGAAAATCTAACACGCCGCTTCTCTTTCCAACTCGACCGGCCTGAGTGATCCTACCGCCTATGGGGAATTCCCCCGGTCCCATGTAAACGCAAATGTTCAAATTGGTAGGAAAAAGAACGTGCCACTTGGTGTCAGCGTCGCAAAGTTTCCGTACCTCCTCGCAAGCGACGGTGTTTTCCATCTTTGAGAGGAGCTCTTCCAAAGTTTCTGAATTAGTTATAGTAGGGAGCGGTTGTATGAGAGTTGCGTTGTTCTGGGAGGCGTGAAAGTAGCGCAGTTTGCTCTTGTCTTCTCTGTGTTGTAAGAGTAAGCCTACCGAGAAACCCACTTTGTATCTGAATCTTTGTGTCAAGTGAATGCGACGCATAGTATCTACAGCGTCACTCAACTCGCCGGTTGGTAGCCTGAAGTTTGTTACACTCACGCGAGTCCCGTGCATCCTGACGCCCGTTTGTATCGCAGGCCAATTCGCCGTGAACGTTTCCTCCCCGTTCGGTACAGCACATATGCGCGGAGGGACGGTCACCCCGTCCAGAGATTCGCGTCGACAAGCGCTCTTTCGGCAATCGCCTTCGCCGCATAGAGGGCAAAACTTAGGTACTACTCTACAATTTTCTACGTGTCTCTCGTGGTTGTACGGTCTTTTAAACATTTTGAAACACTTTTCGCATACGTACTGTGTCATGTTTTTTTTCACTCGGTTACCAACTACTTAGCCGTCTAACTATCTATCTATCTATCAATCTATCTGTCTATCTATCTATCTATCAATCTATTGTCTATCTATCTATCTTTCTGTCTGCTGTCTGTGTATCCGTCTGTCTGTCTCATACAGCGTACGTCAAACGCTGTGTGTGTGTGTGTGCGCGCGTGAGCGTTGAGCGTCTCTCATTCCGAATCTATGCCGAGATATTTCAGAATGATCTCTGTTTTGTCATCCAACTCTTTGAGCGCTCTGGCGGACAGCGTCACCCCCTGCTGTGTGGGTTTTTTGTCAGGACCTTCGTACTTGCGCACGTGGACGAGGTTCTTACCGCTGTAGTAGCTCACAGCTGCGTACACTTCGCCCGCCTCATCCAGCACTGCGAACCAGGGGGTGTGATTAGGTCTTCCTTGCGCGGCCGCTGTGTCGCGTATGCGCACCACTGCGCGGATATCGGCGATGCGTGCTATGAGCTCGCGCAGCGCGTCGGCCGTGAAGTGCACTCGCTTGCTTCTGGTCAGAGACGCCTCTTTCACCTGGCCGTCTTTTGTGTAGCGCGGCCTCCTAGACAGTCTAGCCACGTCCTCCCAGATCTCCAGCGTCAAAGCTCCGTCTAAGCAGAACTCTAACCTGAGAAGACGGGAGAAGGTTTTCTCTGCTTCTTCTCGTCCATCTCGTTCTTTTTCTTGTATTTTTCTCTTCTTACTAGGCCTTGTTGTTCTGGAACTCACCTTAGAACGTTTCACACCCGCAGGATGAGTAACACCATCAGCGTGAGCTGAATCAGCAGCAGAACCGATAGCAGGAGCAGCGTCAGCGCTGGTGGTATCCGAGGCCTCGTTGTTGGAACAGAGCAGCCACACGCCGTCGGTGCTGAGTGTAGCGGTAGAAGATGAAGCGCCGCTGCCCTCGTAAGGTGGCGGTGAGGGCAGGCGCCACGGACCGGACGGAACGCTAGCAGTGGAAGTGAGGTCGAAAGGTCGAAGAGGGGAGCCGAAAAACGTACCGCCCACCCCTTTCCCTTCGGGTTCTTCGTACGCCTCGTCGTCAGCGTCGTTCTCTGTCTCACCCTGTTGCTGCTGCTGCTCCTCCTCCTCCTCTTCTTCTTCTCGGTTTAGGGGCTGAGTGTCCGAATAGCTGTAACTCTCAGCGCGAGCGGCGTCGAGGGCGTCAGTCGATGTAGTGGTGGAGGAGAGGGGCTGTGCAACGTGCGGCAGGTCATCAAAGTCATCAACAGTAGTGGGGAGGTAAAAACCCGGTTGCCAGTACTGCGCTGTGCCAGGAGCGTTGTCGTCAGTAGTAGTAGCGGTAGCAGCAGGTGCAGCAGAAGCAGCCGCAGCAGCAACAGTAGCAGGCGCAGCAGCCTCAGCAGGCGCAGCCGTAGCAGGCGCAGCGGTAGCAGGTGCAGCAGCAGCAGCAGCCGCAGCAGCCGCAGCACGAGGATCACCAGCAGGCGGGGCGGCAGTAGCAGCGGCAGCGCGCTTAGCAGCAACGTGTACCGTCGCGAGTGTAACAACGTCGCTAGCACGACGACTACTACCAGTAGTACTACTACCACTACTACTACCACTACTACTACTACTAGTACTACTACTACTACTACTGCTACTACTACTACTACTACTACTGCCGCGAGCGCTCGCTACAGCGGGAGGGTGATAAGACCAAGCGGCTGCGGCGGTAGTCTCATTTTCAGTAGCAAGAGGAGGCACTGACGCTAAACGAGCGCTGTTCCGCGTAGTCTTCTTGTTCTTGGACGGCGCTAGGTGTTGTCTTTTGCTCATGGTGGTGACTGTAGAGAGCAGCAAAAGAATGAGTGAGTGAATGGAGGTTTCCAAGCCCCTTATATACGCCTTCTCGCTTCTAGAGCTAAGCTACTTACCGACCCTGTTCAGCTGTTCGACCCTGTTCAGCGGCCATTCACAAAGAGAAACAAAAGACATAAGGCATGACGTTTTCAGCTGGATCCCTTTTCCCCCTTTTGAGAGATCGACTGTCATGAGCTAAGCCGCTTACCACCCTGTTCAGCAATTCAACGCGCATTAGCTGTATAAAGGATTAAGCGGTTGCTGCCGTCGACTGACCGGCGGCCATTCACAAAGACATAAGGTATGACATTTTCAGCTGGATCCCTTTCCCCCTCTTTTTTTTTTTGAGGGATCCACTGTCATGAGCTAAGCCGCTTACCACCCTGTTCAGCCATTCAACGCGCGTTAGCTGTATAAAGGATTAACGGTGATGAGCTTAGAGTGTGTATACAAAAAAAACTACAGGAGGCGTGTGGCGTGAAGCAGGACCCCCCTAAGACGAACGTGTCTGTCTGTGAGTAGAGGCGTGTGCATGTGGTGAGCGACTTAAGTGTAAGACAAAAAAAAATAAAAATAAAAATCACCACCTCCTGCCGTGGTGAGTAGACCGGGCCGGCCAGGCGGCGGCCGGCTAGTTCAATAGGGAGGGGTGACAGCTGACTAAGGCTGTGCATGAAAAAAATCCGATTTTCACCTGACCTCTGACGTTTGTTACAATGAATGTCAGAGGGAGGTAGACGTCCTCGGGTAGGGGGTAGGAGGTAAGGCTATGGATGAGGAAAAAACACCGTTTTCAGCTGGTCTCCACGGATAGCGATGACATACCCCTTGTCATCTAAGCTCTTAAGGAGCGGAGCGGCTGAAAAAGCGTCATGCGGACAGGTCGCTAGACAGCTGGAGTGCTGTTGGAAATGGGATTAAACTCCCTCTGTATAAAAGCTCTGATTTCTGTTGGAAAAAAAACATATCGCCTCTGACCCCAGTAACGGCTACTACCACCACCACCGCCACCACCACCGCCGCCGCCGCCGCCGCCGCCGCCGCCGCCAAGACGAGACGAGATGGCTCAAGCTATTCCACTTTCAAGCTCGCCTTCACCGCCTTGTCCGCCTGAAAAAAAGTTAATGCGGCTTGACGACGTGAGACGCGCGAGGCAGACCGATGGGGAGACCCGAGAGGTAGGACAGCGGCGGTTAGCCTATAGCGACGCCTTGCTTCGTCAACTAGGTAAAGAGTTGAGCGGCTGTTGGAGAGAGTTGGGCAGTAGCTTAAAAGTTACCGCCGCCCGTATGGATGCTCTAGTAGAGCGCAGTGTCAAGACACCGGAGGAGCTGTGTACGGCGATGTTCCGAGTCTGGTGGGGTGAAACCCCGCATCGTCATAGATGGGGAGAGCTCGGTCACGTCTTCACCCGCATTAGACGCGTGGAACTGTTGGCTCAGTGGATGTCCCTTCTCCACAGACAGGGGTTGGATTTCGAAAACCCCGACTCGCGCGCGATGCATAAGCACTTGGGCGCCCTCGGCAGACGTCTGGGTAGCAGGTGGAAAGAGGTGGGGGACCATCTAAAATTGTCGCCTGAGAGGTTAGATAAGATCGCTGAAGAATGCGAATACGGAGGAAGTCCCGCTGAGTGGGCCTTCCGAGTGTTGAAAATGTGGCAAGATGAAGCTGACGGCGCCGGCGGTACGCCTTTTGAACTCCTTCGAGTGTTGACTGAGGACATGGGAAAGTTTGACCTCGGCATCGCGATATTACTTGACTTTATCAAGCAAGAAACAACGAGAACGACGGACATGTGAATTGTTGTGTTTTATTTTCATACGTCTTCTTTAGTAGTAAGTAAAAAAAAAAAAAATCATAACAATTAAGACGCGCGACCTCTTAAAGTGTCACTTCCTCCAGTCGCAGCTGATCGCCTCATCGAAGCACGTGATAAACAAAAAAAAAACGAAGAGACACGCTTCTTCCTCTCGAGAGGAAGAAGCGTGTCTCTCGATTGAAATCTTTTTTCTTTTCTTTTTTTTCTTAAAAGAGACAAACGCCCCTTAGAGTGCCCCCCCCACCCCCCTAGAGTGCCCCCCTCCCCCCCTCCCCCCCACCCGCCCCATGCATCCTAAAAGCGCCCCCCTCCCCATGCATCTTAAAGGGGCCCCCCTCCCCCCCCTCCCCTCCCCTCCCCTTCCCTCCCCCTCCCCCTTATACACTCTAAAGAACGCTTCTACCTAGTTCAATAAGTCACTCCCAGTCGCTCGTAAAACAATAAAAAATGAAAAAAAAAACAAACTTATATCGTAGTGTTTTTTATTAGTTTACCGAAAAAAATAAGAGACTCGCCTCCTCCTCCTCTCCTTCTCCTCCTCCTCCTCCTCCTCAGCCTCATCCTCCTCCTCATCCTCCTCCTCCTCCTCCTCCTCCAAAAAAAAAAAAAGATATCACATTTTAAAGCGCGTGACCCCTTAAAGACGCTCATCTCTTCATTAAGTCGCGTGACGTCACTTCTTCTTCTTCTTCTTCTTCTTCTTCTTCCGGTCACGTGATCAATCAGGTCACTTCCGGTCACGTGATCCTCAATGAGGTCACTCACTTCCGGTTGGCCATTAGGTCATGTGACGTCACTTCCGGTCACGTGACTCATCCGGTCACTTCCGGTCACGTGATCCTAAATTAGGTCATATGACGTCACTTCCGGTCCATAAGTAGGTCATATGACGTCACTTCCGGTCACGTGACCAAATGGCGGCCTCTGATTGGCTAACTAGGTCACGTGACGTCACCACTAATCCCCTAAGTAGGTCACTTCCGGTCACGTGACCAAATGGAGGCCTCTGATTGGCTGCAGGTCGATTGAGTAATAAACAGTACTTAACTATAGTCCCGTTCCGATACATACTATACTACTCCTAACTGGTGACCCTGCACGTGTTCAAGCTCTAGACATACAATGGTATAATGGAAAATACCCCAAACCTGAGCATTGCTATGGTGTAGCTATCTATATTGAAAGTGGACTATAGTCTAAGGCCAAAAAAAAAGTGTGTTTCAGGTTACATGGTCTGAAAATCTAGGGTAGGTAGGTCGGATTTTTTTTTTTTTTAATTTTTTTTTTTTTTTACTTTAGCCTGAAAAGTACCCAGGAATCGACTCACGAACTACATTGCCGACTTGCCGACAACCGCCTTGACTCATGAACTATCAGATCGACCCTTAAATAGCCCCAAATGACCCAAAATATAATACTTTTTCAAAATTGCATAAAAGTTTCTAGGGTCGGCCCTGTTTTGCTAAGTAGGGTATTTGGCCTAAATATATTGATGCTGAATTTGAGAAGAATGCCAGCACTAGTATAAGTAGTCATGTTAAAAGAAAAACACAAGACCACATAGTTGGTTATTTGAATGACATTTAATTGTTTTATAAATGTGACCGTCCATGGGAAAACCAGCCTTATGCAAGGGGTGCATAAGGCTGGTTTTCCCTTGGATGGTCACAAATGTATTTGGTTGGTTCTACATCCCTCACAAGTGCTGAATAAATACACACTGAATAACATGTAATTCATCAACAAGGTTTGGCTGGCCCAGTATTAAGCCTGCATAACATGTACATAACTGGACTTAAAATATAAAATGAAATGTATTGAACTTGTACTTGAACTTGGACTTAATGTTGAACAGCTATGATAGATGATGTGGCTAAAGAGTCTGCTGGTGCAGTGTAGTGAATGCATGATGATGGCAATAGAGCATTAACCTATCCATTATTAACCTGAAACATAATGGTGTTGGTCCAGCTAGGCTGACACTAATACCTAGTCAGCCATACTGACACACAAAGACTGCTTCTTATCCTCTCATAATGCATTTACTACCCTGCAGAACATTTATGCACATTATGTTAATGTGAGGCCGAGTTGTTTCTCATCACCGCACGCATCATAAAAATCATGGTTTGGGTAAAACCTTTTTTAAATCTTTTTTTTGATGAAAAATATGTAAAGAAATATAAGCAAAATTGGTATCAAATTGAAGCTCATGTTGTCAATAATGTTATTTAGGTGCACACCATCGCATACCTAATGTATAATAAACCCAAACTACACACCTAATCGCCGATTGTTATGTTACCTACTTTCGTGCATATCAAATCTCAGATATTAGTGCAATGCAAATTGACGATGGCCCGATATGACAGTTTGACTTCTGGTGATTGCTGTGAATAGTAATGCTAGCATGCTTATTCATTTCTAGAGTTAAAATCTTGATTGCCAGTATTCTATAGCCATTTCAGCATTTCCGCATTTCAGCATCAGTAGATGGACATTTTCATAAAAAACGGATATTTGTTACAGCCCAGTTGTATGTTTAACCCCCAATATAGTTATATGCCATATGCCTGTTTATCTTATTTATTTTATTCTATATCTTAAAAATTCTCAAAAAAATCAAAAAACAAAATCTTCAAAACAAGATTTTGGGGATGGGTGCAGTGATGAGAAATAAGAATATTATTTCGAGTGGCCTAAATGTCCGACCCCTCCTGAGGGGGGGCCTAAAAATTTCTGACCCCTCTTGTCAGCCCCTTTTAAGCAAAAAAGCCAGCGGGTTACTGTAGTTCAAAGGGGGGGGCGAAAAATAATTTTTGCCCCTCCGCGCAAAATCTCACCACCACCCCCCGTAATTAAATAATGAACACTCCCTAATATTGTTTCTCACCAAGCCACAACAAATATGGCGGGGGCGCTTCTTTATTTCTCTTCTCTTTTTGTTTGGGCTGAGGGTCAAAAGGCTACAGGAATGTAAACTCCCAGCCAACTGAATTCACATTTTACCATCAAGAGATGAAGAATCTGGGAAAATTGTAAATATGCATTTTCCCTTCAATTTGATACCAAAAAAGGGCATATTTTCCTCTCTCCCATTGAGATTTACCCATGTTTTTTTTTCATTAAAATTTCCCCCAAAATATAGCCAGAACATGATTTTGATGACGGGCGCAGTGTCAGGCGTCAAGCCTTTGAGGGACCCCGGGCAGCGGCCACTATTTTGATCAGTTTATTAGAGGATAAAATTTATCCACTGTCAGTCTGGAAGGCGCTAGACTATTCTTTTGAGTGCCTTACAAGTAATTCCGAAGGAAGTCTCCGGTAACAATCACCATGACCTTGAACTTCGCCTTTGTTGGGCTTAGGCAACCCGTGCTGCAGACTCGCCCAACCACGACCTTTTTCTGCCACAAGGGCTGCATATGGGAGTGGCTCAACTGCTATATCTAGGTTGTTACTTCCTGTAGGCTGTGCAAGGTTATTGGTGTACAGGATTTGATTGGTCAACTCCGGAGGGAAAGTTCGTGAGACAAGTTTTTTTAAGGCCGAAAGGCCCCTGAGGGGCCCTGGTGGTGAGCTTGCGAACTACCAGGTTGAGGCATTATATTGTTTTCATTTGACAGGAAGTCAGTACGGGTGCCGCCATTTTGTTTTAAGGGGTGCCGCCATTTTGTTTTAAGGTGTCACAACACAAATTTATGCATATAATGATAAAATTAATATTAATCAACCTTAGATCCTGAGGTTGATCATAAGCATACTTATACCCCCTAACATGGACCCAAGGAATTCAATGGTTCTACTTGTTTGTTGCTAAGACAGCTGGTTGCCTAGCAACAGCTATACTAATTGTTTTTCTGCCTAGCAACACCCATTTCCATGCTCCTGAGGTGGATTATAATCATACCTACGCCCCCTAACATGGACCCAAGGAATTCAATGGTTCTACTTGTTTGTTGCTAAGACAGCTGGTTGCCTAGCAACAGCTATACTAATTGTTTATCTGCCTAGCAACACCCATTTCCATGCTCCTGAGGTGGATTATAATCCTACTTACCCCCCCTAACTTGGACCCAAGGAATTCAATGGTTCTATTGGTTTGTTGCTAAGACAGCTGGTTGCCTAGCAACAGCTATTCTAATTGTTTATCTGCCTAGCAACACCCATTTCCATGCTCCTGAGGTTGATTATAATCCTACTTACCCCCCCTAACATGGACCCAAGGAATCCAATGGTTCTATTGGTTTGTTGCTAAGACAGCTGGTTGCCTAGTAACAGCTATTCTAATTGTTTATCTGCCTAGCAACACTCATTTCCATGCTCCCGAGGTGGATTATGATCATACCTACCCCCCCTAACATGGACCCAAGGAATTCAATGGTTCTATCATTTCATTGCTAAGACAGCTGGTTGCCTAGCAACAGCTATTCTAATTGTTTATCTGCCTAGCAACACCCATTTCCATGCTCCTGAGGTTGATTATAATCATACCTACCCCCCCTAACATGGACCCAAGGAATTTAATGGTTCTATTGGTTTGTTGCTAAGACAGCTGGTTGCCTTACAACAGCTATTCTAATTGTTTATCTGCCTAGCAACACCCATTTCCATGCTCCTGAGGTTGATTATAACCCTACCTACCCCCCCCCCCCCTAAAATGGACCCAAGGAAATTAATGGTTCTATTGGTTTGTTGCTTAGACAGCTGGTTGCCTAGTTACAGCTATTCTAATTGTTATCTGCCTAGCAACACTCATTTCCATGCTCCTGACGTTGATTATAATCATACTTACCCCCCCTAACATGGACCCAAGGAATTCAATGGTTCTATCATTTCGTTGCTAAGACAGCTGCTTGCCTAGCAACAGCTATTCTAATTGTTTATCTGCCTAGCAACACCCATTTCTATGCTCCTGAGGTTGATTATAACCGTACCTACCCCCCCTAAAATGGACCCAAGGAAATTAATGGTTCTATTGGTTTGTTGCTAAGACAGCTGGTTGTCTAGCAACGGCTATTGTAATTGTTTATCTGCCTAGCAACACCCATTTCCATGCTCCTGAGGTGGATTATTATCATACCTACCCCCCCTAACATGGACCCAAGGAATTCAATGGTTCTATTGGTTTGTTGCTAAGACAGCCGGTTGCCTAGCAAGAGCTATTCTAATTGTTTATCTGCCTAGCAACACACATTTCCATGCTCCTGAGGTTGATTATAATCCTACTTACCCCCCCTAACATGGACCCAAGGAATTCAATGGTTCTATTAGTTTGTTGCTAAGACAGCTGGTTGCCTAGCAACAGCTATTCTTATTGTTTATCTGCCTAGCAACCCCCATTTCCATGCTCCTGAGGTTGATTATAATCCTACCTACACCCCCCCCCTAACATGGACCAAAGGAATTCAATGGCCCTATTAGTGCTGCTGCACTGGTGGCCACCTAGTGGCTGTATATTACACTCAATCCCTGTAATGGCACATTTTCTCCTGTTGTGTCACATCTGTCAGTTATATCATCCTCCCGCCCTGTTTATATGGTGTTTTGAATGGGTCCCTTACAAATATACCAACCATGTAGACATTATGTTCCTTCAAATGCAAGAATTGCGGTTGTTGCCATGTATAAAAATGCCTGAGGCATTTTTTTACGCGGCAACAACCGCAATTCTTGTTATATAAGTTTGCCCAGACTCTACTATTTTAGAGTCGGGGCCTGAGACTGCCCATGCTGTAGCTAGGAACCAGGTAACAGGAACCAGAATGCATGATATGCACTGAAAATATTGAATCTCAAATGTTAGTCAAAAGTTAGTAGGTTGTTGTTGTTCTTGTTGATATTTTTATTGGCATATTAAAAATGTTACAAGGGAACTTTTTCATTTAATAGCCAAGGATGAGAGTGTGTGTCTAATAGAAGATTTACAGACACAAGTATTTACAAGTCGACATCTGGAGATAGGATCAAGATTTGAGTTTTTTGATGAAGTCTTTGTATGGCAAGCGCTGGGTATCCCCTGGTAGCTCATCCCACAGTGGCGCACCACGGTACACCGGGCTCTTGTCAAAGATGCCTTTCTTTGATCTGGGGATTTTTAAGCGCACTTGATTGTGGCCGTGCAGCTGGCATGATACATGTTGTGGTGACTGTACAGCAGAGGTTTATGATAGGAACAAAGCCTCAGGATCAGGTAATAGTGAGGGGTGGGGCGAGGGTAGTGGACGGGGGGGACATTTGGTGTGATTACAACTGTAGGGTTAAGGTAAATAATGTATAATATATGTTGTTACTTCAAGTCCAGATGACTGGCGAGACTCTAAAACGTTCCATGGGTTGCTCCAGACGAGGTGATGTCCTCGCTCCGGTCCATGACACTACTTCATAAGGCTTTGCCACATGAAGTGAGATGGAGTGTTGCCCAAACCTAGGGCCGCTCGAATAAAGACAATATAGTTGTGTAGACAATTGTTTGTTTGCATTAAAATTATGTGTGATTTCTTGGCCTTGAGAATGAAAACTCCCCTTGTATGTATGAGAACTTATGTGCCAAATAGAAATATTCAAAAATCAAAATCAACCCTCAGTGGGAAACTATACGAGTGCTCCTTTGTGCTCCTTTGTTTCATGTTATCGTTAACAGTATCTATCAAAATTCCACCTAATTGATGTGAAAAAGGCTACTTCATATTATTTACATCATCCATGATTTCCATGATTTAAAATTTCCATGATTTAAAAGGCCGTGAAATACTGAACAGGGTTATCTAACAGAGGTTGTAAGACTGTTCTCCTTGGTTGCGTTAATTGGACTGCCATATTCATCATGAAATAAAATATATTAACACCAGCTTTTTCAAGTAGTTGAGAACTTAGATGTAACCACGACATTGACATATTATATTACATGGATTGTATTGTATGTGTAAAATAGGACGGGATCGTCGTGTAAGTACCCTAGTTGCCCATTGCATTGTATACATTCTTTTTTCAAATTTGGTTTATTGAACATTTTGAAATTGACAAAACTGACGATTTTACTCAAGAATGTACAGTAAAAACACATTTAAAACATCAATGTTATTGTGAAATATTTTGTGATTTCTTGCACATTGGTGCAGGTACTGGTTTTTCTCAGGCCATATTTCATATATTGTAGGGGACTCGAATCCCACGGGAATCTTAGTTATGTAAACGCCCGTAAGTAATTGTTTTCGGCCTGATGTATAGAGGGCGCGAGTGGCAGTGAGAGGGGCCTGCGATCGGGGTGGGATCGGATATATTAGGCCGAGTGGCCAAGGTAGAAGGTAGACCAGCCAGGGTCTCCGAACGAATAAGAACCAATTTAGCTGAATTGTAAAGGAACCGAAAATAAAACCTCTCTTTTGCATCTAGAATCAAAGAACCTTCCGAGCTGTCTTTTCTGCGACTGAAAACTCTACAATATAGTTATATTGTTGAATATGTTAATTATTCAAAATAAGGAAACACCAATATCATGATCATAACGTTTTTTTATGCAAGGTACAAAGATGACATCCTAAGCCATATTAAGTTGATTATTTCACATGGTTTGGACCATAAAGACTCTGCATCTTGGTTATCATATGCATCTTATCTCTAATGCACCATTTATCAGACAAGTATCAGCAGAGCAGGCTAAGGTTGATAATTCAACATTCATAAATGATTCTAGATCTGATGAAAATAGTTGTACTTGGGACAGGAATGAAGCCAGCTAACCAAACAACTCCACCACCAGGCAGGGTGAATTAAGAGATTTAGCTTTTTTATTGACCACAATTCCACAACATTCAAGCACGTCTCTCAATTAAAATTGGATATGATCCTTGAAAAAAGTGAGCCTCCCCCCCCCCGGCAAACTGAGCTTCACTTTCCAGGCAAACTGAGCTTCACTTTAGGGCAAACCAAGCTTCACTTTCACAGCAAAGTTAGCTTCACTTTCATGGCAAACTTAGCTTCACTTTCACAGCAAACTCCGACCAACATGGAAGTGACGTCACTGATAGGTGACGTGGTAACGTTGCCAGGTAACTTAGTGACGTTGCATGGTGACGTATGTGATGTTGCTTAGGCTGTGACGTCACTGGTGATGTGACGTCACTGATTGTGCACTCTTCATGCAGAGGTTTAGTCGGGCTACATTGACAAGATACTGCTGTATTTTAATGTGTTAGGAGAATGTGAAAATATCCATAATGTCGGCCATTTTGTCTCCTCTCAAGGTTTTTACAGCATTGTGCAGAAATATGTCATCAATGATGATGACAGATATATTTATCTTTTAATCCATCTTCAGATGAGTGAAAGATCTTTATAATCGCAGATTATCTGCCATTTTTTTTGAATATTAATTTTCATGAACTTCTTGGAAATCAGCCATCAAACTTGTCATTTGGATACTGCAAATCCTCCATGAATTCCGACCACTGCATAAAGTGAGCTTCATGCTAGGCTTCGCCTAGGCTCACTTTAAAAAAGAGCCAATTTGAAATTAATCATAAACAAACAATCATCATGCAATCTCACAAAGCTAGATCACATAACCAATTTCACAAATTAGACAATTCATACACCTACATCAACAAAAGCAATACAGGCAGTGGGCAGCAAATAATTAATTAGTGGGTCATACTTCAGTGGAAGTCAACACATTTATCAAGACATTTATCAAGACCTAGTCTTATCATTTTCAATAGGTACTAAATTGTAGTGAAAATACAACTTCTTTGTAGTACATGCAATTACTTGCTGGATTCAGTATAATTAATATTGAGGCCCATATCTTAAAGATGGGAATCTATTTTTCATACTCTAATATCTGCATTGAGATATCAATTGCCAACTTGATGTATGTGATAGTTCCATCAGTAATATACCATCTCATTGACTTGTATTGTGTTTAGAAAATCATCTTATAAAATAAACACTTTATAAACTCAAATAGGTTCCGCAGTCACATCAAATGACAAAAACTGATGTGGCAAAATTGAAACAGAGTAATGAGACACTGTGTAAAGTTCTACAGTCCAACATTATGGTACACAGGGCAACGTTTCCTTTTCCTTGAAATTAGATAAAGACGGGAATTGCTGATCTTTCTTTAGGACAGGATCGTTTCACAGGACAATAAAACAATTCCAACACTAGTATTATTATAAGCTGCCATACTTGCGGCAGGAGGCAGCAAGTGTTTTACAGAGTTTCTAGCCATCATACTCCTTGAGAAGAACCTTCCCTGACACCTGACACACAAGTCTAATTAACAATAATATGGAACCACACTGTATCCTTAGTCTTGTTGGGGGTTTAGCCATTATACATCCCACACAGAACCTCCCCATTGGCTGACACATAGGTTGTATATATCACATTCTCCTTCCTGTCTCCCCTCACCAGGTGTGCCTTGTGTGTGATGGCTGCGTGCAGGTCCTGCCACCGTCCCGGGTCACGTCCTGCTGCCAGCACTGCTGTCAGCCCGATCACACGTACATCCAGTCCCACCTCACACACCCAGTCCAAGAACTGCAGCAGCTCCTCCCCCTGCACCTTACCACGGCATATCTGCAGTCCTTGTGTCAGTGTGTGTCCCCGTGTGATCACCTTCCTGCAGGCTGCCAGCAGGCCTCCCAGTGGTGCATGGGGATCTAGCTCTATACTAATGTACCTCAGGTCATACTGCAGCAGGAGTTGTGTCAGTGCTGGAGTCCACTTCTCCTCTGACCACTCACCAGCTGGTGCTGAACCCCACAAGGCCTTCATGACATGGTTAACATAAAGCCGAATTTCTACATACTGTTGTGCCATAGGTAGCTCCCCTACCTGTGTGTGTAGGTGCTTGTAGCGTCCATCAGTGTGTGGCAGCTGCTGCAGCTGGGTGTGGGACTGTAGAGCAGCTACCAGGTCCTGGGGGCACCAGGTGTAGAACCACAACCCGGTATCATACAGCTTCTCAGCAGTTACAAACCTGCCACCCACAGGTACAACCTGATGGCTATAGTCTAGATGACAGTCGTGTCTGTAAAAAAAGATATCATACATTGTCTACAGAAGTACATATGCAGTAAATTCTTTGATAATCAATCCTATTATATTGAACATTTGGTCATAAAAAAGACAAACTGAATAGCCCCAATTTTGTCCCATGTATTTTTATAGAAAGAAACTAAACTTCTCCCCAAAACGATTTTCTTGTCAGAAGAGTGAATACGTACCAACAAAACAAACAACCGTGACTAGAGTAGTGAGAAACACCTGGGGTCCCAGTAAACAAAAAACGTTATACAACTTTTTATAACATTATATAACGTTAAATAACGTTTCATTAAGGCTCCTTACTATTGCATAACGTTAAATGAAATTTTATAACGTTGTTTTGAAGTAAAGTAACGTTTTTTTGTTAGCTGGGATGTTATAAATGTGATTTATACTACCGTAAAACCTCGCGTATAAGCCTAACTCGCGTATAAGCCGCACCCCGAGTTTGGGCTGATCCTATAAGCCGCACCAGAGATCTGATTATGGTGACTTTTAGTACTGTACCATAGTAGCAAAAACTCGCGTATAAGCCGCACCCTGACCCTGGGCCGACCCTATAAGCCGCACCGCCGATCTGACTCGCGTACTAGCCGCGGCTTATACGCGAGGTTTTACGGTACACATTATTTAAAGTTTTAAAGACATCTTTTCCTTCCCTTCTTAATACTGCCCTCCCTGGTACCCCCATCCATGCACCTGTGTCTGTCTGTACCACTCCACAGCCCCTCACCATATCTGTCCATACTGCCTTTCATCCCACACCAGTCGGTGGTTTTATAAATGTAAAGTGATGGACATTCTCATCCCCCTGGATTTCCCCAAGGCAGAATTCCATCTTGAAATAAATATATTAGGGTTACTAGTATGTAGGCAAATACTTGCATTCTGCGTTTTCCTAAAACATATATCACAGATATCACATATATCACATACATATACATGATATAAGTGGAAACTGTCATGACCACTCTCAGACAAAAGCTATGATATTGACTTTGGTATGTCAAGTACATGTCAAGTAATGTATGAACATATAGGAACATGTTAAATTGGCTAATGTACATGATCCATGTAACAGGGAAGAGCCCCCTGCCTGATTCCCAACAATGCACTTTTAAGTGATATTGCTCAACACATGAGGAAAAAAGTGTATTTTCAATCCATTTTATTTTGTATATCGGGGCCAACAGGTATGGGTTCTAAACCAATACAGCCAAAGTCTGTTCAGCAGGTTCACAGGGCCCAAAACAGACCGAATCTGAAAGTATTTATATGAGGAAGTCTTAAGGGATCTGCAAATGTTTTATGTGTTTTATCATATCCGATTGTGTAGGGGCACGATGTCACCGGGTGTGTCCCGAACCCCGCAGGGGGTGCCATAACTGGCTGTCATCGTGCATCGTGCCCCATATGTCCAAGGGACTTGTCAATGCAATCCAGTAAGGTAGGGAGCGGAGAACAGTCAGACAAGGGTTGGTAGTGTAACAGTTAGCACGCTTGTCACCGGTGCGAGAGGTCTGTGGTTCGATTCTCATTCTTTAAAAAACTTTTTTTGTCGAAACCTAAAATGTCTAGCCTGTATGAGATATGTCTTTTCAGTCCATTCAGGTATTTCTAAACAAAACAAAACAAAAAGAAAAATTCCACGAGCAATATAATCACATATAAGCATAAGCAGCACAAAGGCCAACCTCTCCAGGCGGCAAGCAGTGGACAATAAACATGGTAACCAAGGCTGCTGTTTGGGTAGCAACCATAGTACAAAGTAAAACCCCTAGAGTGTGCGCTGGGTAAGGTGGCGTGGTTACTGGAAAAGCCACAAGGGGGCGAGACTGGATGGGCGCTCCCTGTGTACCAATACATGTAACACCGGGTTTGTGACACACCAACAAAAGATTGTTATGTGGGATATGGTTTTAATAAAAAGGTGGCAGAATTCCGGGGGCCTATTCCTGGCGGGAGAATTCCTTGAAGAATGTCACGCACCGGAGGCCCTCCTCACCTCCCTCCTCACCTCCTATGTCCTCTGGGGCCGTATCCACTCCTCATCTTGTGGTTATATGTCCCCTCTATATATGACCCCACAGTTTATAGATACTGACAAAGAGAAAAGAGGGCCCTACTGATTGGGTTATAGGCAAGTATGCTTAAACACATGACTCTCATGCGATTCCCATCTAAATAGGAACCACTAACTTGAGTGAAGTGTTTAACTTACCTTCATAGATGCAGTGAGTGGGTAATGTGCATATCAAGTAAGTATTTGTATGCAATAGCTTAAATAACATTATTCACTTAAGTCATGAATTAACTTAAGCATTTCCCAATTCAAAAGGATTATTTGAACACTCACACGGCACATGGTAGAAGGTGTTGCGTGGTGCTCTGTAGTACCGTGGCATGTTCTGCAGCTGGGAGCTGTTCTACACAGGACAGGATGAACTTGTGGAAGGAGCTCTTATCTCTGGAATAGTAATGGTGTAAGACTAAAATATTTATATTTTAAATGCTTTACATAGTCAGCTTACAAATTAAAATATTGGAGGTGTTACCACAAAAACATTTAAGTAGTATAGTATGTATCGGAACGGGACTATAGTTAACTACTGTTTATTACTCAATCGACCTGCAGCCAATCAGAAGCCTCCATTTGACCGGAAGTGACGTCACATGCCCATATAAGGGCATACCGGAAGTGACGTCACGTGACCTTGACCTAGTTAGAGGTCAAGGTCATGACGCAGCCAATCAGAGGCTTCCATTTGACCGGAAGTGACGTCACACGTCCATATAAGGGCATACCGGAAGACGTGACCTACTTAGGCTCAGCCAATCAGAAGCCGGCATTCTGGTAACTAGGGTAACGTGACCTACTTAGGGTTTGTTTGTAAACAACACCACGTGGCTCTCTTGTTTGTAAACAACACCACGTGACACGTGACTGTTTGTACACAAACAATTCGACTTAGTCTGACATTTTCAGCTGTCGCATGCTGACCTGCTGCTATCATAAGAGAAACAAAAGCCCTAATCACGCTTTTCAGCTGGATCCTTCCACCCACCAGACATGGATCCAGATGGGAGGGTGGTTTAAAATTAATCCGTGTACCGACTGTCATACAATAGTGTAATTAGTTGAACACGTGTTACCTGTATAAAGGATTAGCAGGTCATGGGCTTAGAGTGTGTATAGAAAAACAACTACAGGTAGCGTGAACAAAGCGACCCCCTCCCTTTCTGTCACTCTGTCTGTGACTAGAGGGCGCGCGTGTGGTAAGCGGCTTAAATCTAAAGAAAAAAAATCACCCTCTCCTGTCGTCAGCAGTCAGCTGGCCGGCGGCTGGAAAATGCGATTAGAGGGATGATGAGCGCGGTTTT
Source organism: Harmothoe impar (assembly GCA_947462335.1). Lineage (NCBI taxonomy): Eukaryota > Metazoa > Annelida > Polychaeta > Phyllodocida > Polynoidae > Harmothoe > Harmothoe impar. The sequence goes on from OX381712.1 coordinate 4,473,902, forward strand.
TTATATTCAATATATTAGAAGTGTGCTTTGTTGCTTATATAGTTCATTATGCGTTTAAAATGTTCGCGAGTATCGTAGAAATGTACAAAAATCCTATTGTGGCGCCATCTGACGAAAAGAGCGGAGAACTATACTAGGGTATGGCGAGCTAGACTAGAGCATGTAATCACCAGGCGGCAGAGTGGTCAAAAGACAATCTCGTAGTAGTAGGTCTACTTGGATCTTGAGTAGCCACCCTTGTGGTTGCAATTACCTAGACTAGTTGACCCTGCCAGCCTGGTCAAGTGAAATTAGTAAGGAGACCGCACATTAACGCGCTCCACAGTCTTTAGACAGTTAAGACTATAGTACCGTAGATTCTACTGTGTACTCACACTAACTATTTACAGTGCTACATATTCATACCCGTGTTCTAAGTGTTTTTTTAGAAAAAAGCGATCTACTCACCCATTTTTTTTAGACAAACTCCTATTAGCAGGTAACCCCTGTATAAACCATACTGCAAAGATCTGCTACTTCGAGCGTCTGCCTCGTGACTGATAGTGTACAACAAGACGAAGTGGGCAGAGGTGAAGTACTGTTCCAAGAAAAATTGAGGCTCTTTATATAGCTGAGAGAGCGGCTAATCCGGATGTTCTAAGCTTGTTTTCACCTAGAGCCCCACCCTCTTCCAGAGAGGAATCAAATTGCTTTTCACCTGGACCCTTCCACCCCTCATCCATCAGCATGAAAAGAGGGATAACAAGTGTAACGTGCGCTACATGTATATGGGATTATAGCTGGTGAAGAGATAAAGCCAGGTCAACTGTGTATACAAAGACTACAGGAGGTGATTAACGACAGGTGTGACGCGCCAGCCCGTGGACGGATTATCTTCTAAGCTGACGCTTATTCAACTAGCCAGCTGCCGGCCGCTCCACTCACCACGGCAAGAGGAGGTGCTTTTGTTTTACACTTAAGTCGCTTACCACATGTACTCGTCTCTACCTCACAGACAGACACCCTCTCGCTTGCTTCACGACCCCTGTAGCTTTTTTTGTATACACACTCTAATCTCATAACCCCCTGATCCGTTATACAGGTAACGGGTATTCTCTTTTAAATAGCTGCCAGTCAGCCTGCGGCAGCTGAAAACGACGGTAAGTAGCTTAGCTCTAGAAGCAAGAAGGCGTATATAAGGAGGCTGACACGTGTATAGGCGCCTTATAAGTCGGCAGGGGGTAAATACTAGTGAAAAAGGAAGGCAGGTGTGCAGGTAGCTTTCTAACAGACACGTGTGTGCACTAAGCTGCTTAAGTCTAAACCCACCTGCAGTAGTCAGGTAGCATGTGAAAACTTACTTAACAGATCTCTTAATTGAGTAGAGACTCTGTACTGAGAGAGTCTTTTCAGCCGTTTAAGAGGATTATCTAGGACAGGGTACATAAGGAGTGAAACGACGCTCTCACCCATCACACTTTCTCGACCCGCCCTTCATCATCGTAGCATCGTCCACTCTACGCTCGCTCAGAATGTTATGATGGTTAGTTCTGCTATTTTCAGCTACTTTTCTTATCGAAGTGTTGACGCTACAGAGCATCGAAACTCTCTCCAAATGAGTCCAAGAAAGAAAAAGCAACTTCCACTTGAAGCAGGAAGAGAAACAGTGCCCTATGATGCATGTGAGGTAAAGAAACATTGGAAGGACGTCACCAAGGAGCAATGGATAGAAGCATGCTTCAACTTCATCGGAACGGAAGTAGTTTCATTTGGACAGAGGGAGAAGATTTTGTTGGAGCTATTTTTCTTAGCTCCGTATACTTGGCCTGACTGTGGTGAAATTCCTTCAGGTATTTGTTCAGTCTTCGCCATAGAAGTTATCAGGTCTTTGAAGGAGCTTCGATATATGCAAGGCACTCACGAGGAGATTGTTCAGAAAATGACGGAATTCGAAACAGGAGAAGACACAATATGGTGCGAGGACACGACATATACGGACGATGATCTGGAGTACATCATTTGTAGCCCGTTGGAACATTATGTTAAAGACTTTGAGGACATGCTAGACAGCACTGAGATGAACCCGAAAGAGAGATCCCTTACTGCACAGAAAGAGGCCAAAGCTGTGTTGGAAAAGCTCAAGTTTGGTCAAGGATTCACTCTTCAAAGCAGCTGTGTGAGTGTGATAAAAGGCCTTGTGTTGAAACATCCAGACATGAAGTTTTCGCGTGCTGTCGACACACTTCCTTTGCCTGAACTGATGATGAACATGATCGATCCCATCGTACCAACATGTTTCGACTCTGCCAATTGTCCCATGTATAAAATGGTTTCAAGTTTTGCCCGTGGCCGATGGCTAAACGATCCACTGAAGTCAGAAAACCTCCTTGATTTAATCAACTGACTAAATGTATTTTCTCATACTAGTATTAGTAGCATTAGTAATAGCAGCTACTCAGTCTCGTGCAGCACAAGCAGCAGCATCTGTCAGCAGCATCCGTGACATCGTCAGCAGCAGCAGCAGCTGCACGAGCAGCACAAGCAGCAGCATCTGTCAACAGCATCCGTGACATCGTCAGCAACTGCAGCAGCTGCACGAGCAGCACAAGCAGCAGCAGCTGTCAGCAGCTGCAGCAGCTGCACGAGCAGCACAAGCAGCAGCACCAACAGCAGCAGCAACAGCAAATCAGCAGCAGCAGCAGCAGCAGCAGCAGCAGCAGCGGCGGTGTGGACCACTAAATTCGAGATGGCGACATGTCTGTTTCTTAGAATCGACATTCGACATGAGGCCTAGTGACATTTGACATGAAGCTTGAAAAACATAGTGACAGGTGACATGAGCAATTCTTAAAATCGACATGAGATATGAGCATAATTAAGCGACATCGACATGTGCCATGGCTATTTTTTTTTAAGACAAACGCCATAGACTCCTCATTCAAACCCCCACTAGTAGTGCTCTATAAGCGCAAGCTTTGCCTTAAGAGAGCTGTGGCTGTGAACCCTCTCCTCCCCCCGTACACACAGGTAAATATCAGAGTCAGCCAATGTCGCCAATACTACTCTCATACAAGGGTCAGGCACTGCTGGACTATAATAGATGGGTCAAGGACCATTCTACTGAGGGTCAGGCTAGGCTGGACATTCAATAACAGGCTGGACTTTGGCAAACTTGCTTGAAAGTCTGGCCAGCAAGAGTCCGTTGAAGGACTATACGGTAAAAAGGCTGCTGTTACAGTCAAGATACTCATATTTCAAGCCCAGAAAACTGTAATTAGCTTTCCAAGTTGTTTATTTAACAATATCCTGGCCTAGCAAGAAGCTGTCAGATGACATCTAAGAAAAATGGGGCTGTTAATTGATCAAGAGAGCTACATTGTTACAGAGTCCTATTCCTCTTTTGAGGTGGGACCAAATTTGAAAAAAGAATAAACTCAAAAAAAAAGCCTTAAGATTGAAACAGTTGTAGATGACAAATTTAATGAGGAAGTCGTATTAATTAGTTTACAAATAGCCGCTGCACGAGCAGCACAAGCAGCTCGTGCAGCTGCTGCAGCTGACACTAGTGTCAGCTGCTGCTTGTGCTGCTCGTGCAGCGGCTATTTGTAAACTAATTAATACGACTTCCTCATTAAATTTGTCATCTACAACTGTTTCAATCTTAAGGCTTTTTTTTTGAGTTTATTCTTTTTTCAAATTTGGTCCCACCTCAAAAGAGGAATAGGACTCTGTAACAATGTAGCTCTCTTGATCAATTAACAGCCCCATTTTTCTTAGATGTCATCTGACAGCTTCTTGCTAGGCCAGGATATTGTTAAATAAACAACTTGGAAAGCTAATTACAGTTTTCTGGGCTTGAAATATGAGTATCTTGACTGTAACAGCAGCCTTTTTACCGTATAGTCCTTCAACGGACTCTTGCTGGCCAGACTTTCAAGCAAGTTTGCCAAAGTCCAGCCTGTTATTGAATGTCCAGCCTAGCCTGACCCTCAGTAGAATGGTCCTTGACCCATCTATTATAGTCCAGCAGTGCCTGACCCTTGTATGAGAGTAGTATTGGCGACATTGGCTGACTCTGATATTTACCTGTGTGTACGGGGGGAGGAGAGGGTTCACAGCCACAGCTCTCTTAAGGCAAAGCTTGCGCTTATAGAGCACTACTAGTGGGGGTTTGAATGAGGAGTCTATGGCGTTTGTCTTAAAAAAAAATAGCCATGGCACATGTCGATGTCGCTTAATTATGCTCATATCTCATGTCGATTTTAAGAATTGCTCATGTCACCTGTCACTATGTTTTTCAAGCTTCATGTCAAATGTCACTAGGCCTCATGTCGAATGTCGATTCTAAGAAACAGACATGTCGCCATCTCGAATTTAGTGGTCCACACCGCCGCTGCTGCTGCTGCTGCTGCTGCTGCTGCTGCTGATTTGCTGTTGCTGCTGCTGTTGGTGCTGCTGCTTGTGCTGCTCGTGCAGCTGCTGCAGCTGCTGACAGCTGCTGCTGCTTATGCTGCTCGTGCAGCTGCTGCAGTTGCTGACGATGTCACGGATGCTGTTGACAGATGCTGCTGCTTGTGCTGCTCGTGCAGCTGCTGCTGCTGCTGACGATGTCACGGATGCTGCTGACAGATGCTGCTGCTTGTGCTGCACGAGACTGAGTAGCTGCTATTACTAATGCTACTAATACTAGTATGAGAAAATACATTTAGTCAGTTGATTAAATCAAGGAGGTTTTCTGACTTCAGTGGATCGTTTAGCCATCGGCCACGGGCAAAACTTGAAACCATTTTATACATGGGACAATTGGCAGAGTCGAAACATGTTGGTACGATGGGATCGATCATGTTCATCATCAGTTCAGGCAAAGGAAGTGTGTCGACAGCACGCGAAAACTTCATGTCTGGATGTTTCAACACAAGGCCTTTTATCACACTCACACAGCTGCTTTGAAGAGTGAATCCTTGACCAAACTTGAGCTTTTCCAACACAGCTTTGGCCTCTTTCTGTGCAGTAAGGGATCTCTCTTTCGGGTTCATCTCAGTGCTGTCTAGCATGTCCTCAAAGTCTTTAACATAATGTTCCAACGGGCTACAAATGATGTACTCCAGATCATCGTCCGTATATGTCGTGTCCTCGCACCATATTGTGTCTTCTCCTGTTTCGAATTCCGTCATTTTCTGAACAATCTCCTCGTGAGTGCCTTGCATATATCGAAGCTCCTTCAAAGACCTGATAACTTCTATGGCGAAGACTGAACAAATACCTGAAGGAATTTCACCACAGTCAGGCCAAGTATACGGAGCTAAGAAAAATAGCTCCAACAAAATCTTCTCCCTCTGTCCAAATGAAACTACTTCCGTTCCGATGAAGTTGAAGCATGCTTCTATCCATTGCTCCTTGGTGACGTCCTTCCAATGTTTCTTTACCTCACATGCATCATAGGGCACTGTTTCTCTTCCTGCTTCAAGTGGAAGTTGCTTTTTCTTTCTTGGACTCATTTGGAGAGAGTTTCGATGCTCTGTAGCGTCAACACTTCGATAAGAAAAGTAGCTGAAAATAGCAGAACTAACCATCATAACATTCTGAGCGAGCGTAGAGTGGACGATGCTACGATGATGAAGGGCGGGTCGAGAAAGTGTGATGGGTGAGAGCGTCGTTTCACTCCTTATGTACCCTGTCCTAGATAATCCTCTTAAACGGCTGAAAAGACTCTCTCAGTACAGAGTCTCTACTCAATTAAGAGATCTGTTAAGTAAGTTTTCACATGCTACCTGACTACTGCAGGTGGGTTTAGACTTAAGCAGCTTAGTGCACACACGTGTCTGTTAGAAAGCTACCTGCACACCTGCCTTCCTTTTTCACTAGTATTTACCCCCTGCCGACTTATAAGGCGCCTATACACGTGTCAGCCTCCTTATATACGCCTTCTTGCTTCTAGAGCTAAGCTACTTACCGTCGTTTTCAGCTGCCGCAGGCTGACTGGCAGCTATTTAAAAGAGAATACCCGTTACCTGTATAACGGATCAGGGGGTTATGAGATTAGAGTGTGTATACAAAAAAAGCTACAGGGGTCGTGAAGCAAGCGAGAGGGTGTCTGTCTGTGAGGTAGAGACGAGTACATGTGGTAAGCGACTTAAGTGTAAAACAAAAGCACCTCCTCTTGCCGTGGTGAGTGGAGCGGACGGCAGCTGGCTAGTTGAATAAGCGTCAGCTTAGAAGATAATCCGTCCACGGGCTGGCGCGTCACACCTGTCGTTAATCACCTCCTGTAGTCTTTGTATACACAGTTGACCTGGCTTTATCTCTTCACCAGCTATAATCCCATATACATGTAGCGCACGTTACACTTGTTATCCCTCTTTTCATGCTGATGGATGAGGGGTGGAAGGGTCCAGGTGAAAAGCAATTTGATTCCTCTCTGGAAGAGGGTGGGGCTCTAGGTGAAAACAAGCTTAGAACATCCGGATTAGCCGCTCTCTCAGCTATATAAAGAGCCTCAATTTTTCTTGGAACAGTACTTCACCTCTGCCCACTTCGTCTTGTTGTACACTATCAGTCACGAGGCAGACGCTCGAAGTAGCAGATCTTTGCAGTATGGTTTATACAGGGGTTACCTGCTAATAGGAGTTTGTCTAAAAAAAATGGGTGAGTAGATCGCTTTTTTCTAAAAAAACACTTAGAACACGGGTATGAATATGTAGCACTGTAAATAGTTAGTGTGAGTACACAGTAGAATCTACGGTACTATAGTCTTAACTGTCTAAAGACTGTGGAGCGCGTTAATGTGCGGTCTCCTTACTAATTTCACTTGACCAGGCTGGCAGGGTCAACTAGTCTAGGTAATTGCAACCACAAGGGTGGCTACTCAAGATCCAAGTAGACCTACTACTACGAGATTGTCTTTTGACCACTCTGCCGCCTGGTGATTACATGCTCTAGTCTAGCTCGCCATACCCTAGTATAGTTCTCCGCTCTTTTCGTCAGATGGCGCCACAATAGGATTTTTGTACATTTCTACGATACTCGCGAACATTTTAAACGCATAATGAACTATATAAGCAACAAAGCACACTTCTAATATATTGAATATAAAAAACCGCGCTCATCATCCCTCTAATCGCATTTTCCAGCCGCCGGCCAGCTGACTGCTGACGACAGGAGAGGGTGATTTTTTTTCTTTAGATTTAAGCCGCTTACCACACGCGCGCCCTCTAGTCACAGACAGAGTGACAGAAAGGGAGGGGGTCGCTTTGTTCACGCTACCTGTAGTTGTTTTTCTATACACACTCTAAGCCCATGACCTGCTAATCCTTTATACAGGTAACACGTGTTCAACTAATTACACTATTGTATGACAGTCGGTACACGGATTAATTTTAAACCACCCTCCCATCTGGATCCATGTCTGGTGGGTGGAAGGATCCAGCTGAAAAGCGTGATTAGGGCTTTTGTTTCTCTTATGATAGCAGCAGGTCAGCATGCGACAGCTGAAAATGTCAGACTAAGTCGAATTGTTTGTGTACAAACAGTCACGTGTCACGTGGTGTTGTTTACAAACAAGAGAGCCACGTGGTGTTGTTTACAAACAAACCCTAAGTAGGTCACGTTACCCTAGTTACCAGAATGCCGGCTTCTGATTGGCTGAGCCTAAGTAGGTCACGTCTTCCGGTATGCCCTTATATGGACGTGTGACGTCACTTCCGGTCAAATGGAAGCCTCTGATTGGCTGCGTCATGACCTTGACCTCTAACTAGGTCAAGGTCACGTGACGTCACTTCCGGTATGCCCTTATATGGGCATGTGACGTCACTTCCGGTCAAATGGAGGCTTCTGATTGGCTGCAGGTCGATTGAGTAATAAACAGTAGTTAACTATAGTCCCGTTCCGATACATACTATACTACTCATTTAGGATGTAAAACTGTACATTTGTGTATTTGAGATTTGTCAACCAGTTAAACTATATGTATTTAGTGTTACCACTGTTAGTACACCAGCTTATGGAATGGCATAGGTTTTTTTGGGTAAAGCTTTTGCAACAAGACTAAATCTGACCTAAATTTGATGAGGATTCAGAATTTTGATGTTGCCAAATTTTTCGAGCGTGCCCAGTGGGTGTAACCGGCCAAAATCCAAGATGGCCGCCAAATCTTCAAAAAATGTACCTCTCATAGCAGGAATAGCACTCCTAGGTGTCATTTGACTTTACCTACCCCCCTAAATTGACCCTGGGGAATCTGTTGGTGTTATTTGTTTGTTGCTAGGACATCTGGTTGCCTAGCAACAAGCATTCTTGTTGTATATTTCCTTAGCAACAGATGCTTATCCACTCCCAAACCTATTTTAAAGTACACCTACCCCCACAGTAGTATAGTATGTATCGGAACAGGACTATAGTTAAGTACTGTTTATTACTCAATCGACATGCAGCCAATCAGAGGCCTCCATTTGGTCACGTGACCGGAAGTGACCTACTTAGGGGATTAGTGGTGACGTCACGTGACCTAGTTAGCCAATCAGAGGCCGCCATTTGGTCACGTGACCGGAAGTGACGTCATATGACCTACTTATGGACCGGAAGTGACGTCATATGACCTACTTAGGGGACCGGAAGTGACGTCATATGACCTAATTTAGGATCACGTGACCGGAAGTGACCTGATGAGTCACGTGACCGGAAGTGACGTCACATGACCTAATGGCCAACCGGAAGTGAGTGACCTCATTGAGGATCACGTGACCGGAAGTGACCTGATTGATCACGTGACCGGAAGAAGAAGTGACGTCACGCGACTTAATGAAGAGATGAGCGTCTTTAAGGGGTCACGCGCTTTAAAATGTGATATCTTTTTTTTTTGGAGGAGGAGGAGGAGGATGAGGAGGAGGAGGAGGAGGAGGAGAAGGAGAGGAGGAGGAGGTGAGTCTCTTATTTTTTTCGGTAAACTAATAAAAAACACTACGATATAAGTTTTTTTTTTTTTTTCATTTTTTATTGTTTTACGAGCGACTGGAAGTGACTTATTGAACTAGGTAGAAGCGTTCTTTAGAGTGTATAAGGGGGGGAGGGGAGGGGAGGGGAGGGGAGGGAAGGGGAGGGGAGGGGAGGGGAGGGGGGGGAGGGGGGCCCCTTTAAGATGCATGGGGAGGGGGGCGCTTTTAGGATGCATGGGGCGGGTGGGGGGGAGGGGGGCACTCTAGGGGGGTGGGGGGGCACTCTAAGGGGCGTTTGTCTCTTTTAAGAAAAAAAAGAAAAGAAAAAGATTTCAATCGAGAGACACGCTTCTTCCTCTCGAGAGGAAGAAGCGTGTCTCTTCATTTTTTTTTTGTTTATCACGTGCCTCGATGAGGCGATCAGCTGCGACTGGAGGAAGTGACACTTTAAGAGGGCGCGCGTCTTAATTGTTATGATATTTTTTTTTACTTACTAATAAAGAAGACGTATGAAAATAAAACACAACAATTCACATGTCCGTCGTTCTCGTTGTTTCTTGCTTGATAAAGTCAAGTAATATCGCGATGCCGAGGTCAAACTTTCCCATGTCCTCAGTCAACACTCGAAGGAGTTCAAAAGGTGTACCGCCGGCACCGTCAGCTTCATCTTGCCACATTTTCAACACTCGGAAGGCCCACTCAGCGGGACTTCCTCCGTATTCGCATTCTTCAGCGATCTTATCTAACCTCTCAGGCGACAATTTTAAATGGTCCCCCACCTCTTTCCACCTGCTACCTAGACGTCTGCCGAGGGTGCCCAAGTGCTTATGCATCGCGCGCGAGTCGGGGTTTTCGAAATCCAACCCCTGTCTGTGGAGAAGGGACATCCACTGAGCCAACAGTTCCACGCGTCTAATGCGGGTGAAGAGGCGACCGAGCTCTCCCCATCTATGACGATGCGGGGTTTCACCCCACCAGACTCGGAACATCGCCGTACACAGCTCCTCCGGTGTCTTGACACTGCGCTCTACTAGAGCATCCATACGGGCGGCGGTAACTTTTAAGCTACTGCCCAACTCTCTCCAACAGCCGCTCAACTCTTTACCTAGTTGACGAAGCAAGGCGTCCCTATAGGCTAACCGCCGCTGTCCTACCTCTCTGTTCTCCCCATCGGTCTGCCTCGCGCGTCTCACGTCGTCAAGCCGCATTAACTTTTTTTCAGGTGGACAAGGCGGTGAAGGCGAGCTTGAAAGTGGTATAGCTTGAGCCATCTCGTCTCGTCTTGGCGGCGGCGGCGGCGGCGGCGGCGGCGGTGGTGGCGGTGGTGGTGGTAGTAGACGTTACTGTGGTCAGAGGCGATATGGTTTTTTTCCAACAGAAATCAGAGCTTTTATACAGAGGGAGTTTAATCCCATTTCCAACAGCACTCCAGCTGTCTAGCGACCTGTCCGCATGACGCTTTTTCAGCCGCTCCGCTCCTTAAGAGCTTAGATGACGAGGGGTATGTCATCGCTATCCGTGGAGACCAGCTGAAAACGGTGTTTCTTCCTCATCCATAGACTTACCTCCTACCCCCTACCTGAGGACGTCTCCCTCCCTCTGACATTCATTGTAACAAACGTCAGAGGTCAGGTGAAAATCGGATTTTTTTCATGCGCAGCCTTAGTCAGCTGTCACCCCTCCCTATTGAACTAGCCGGCCGCCGCCTGGCCGGCCCGGTCTACTCACCACGGCAGGAGGTGGTGATTTTTTTTTGTCTTACACTTAAGTCGCTCACCACATGCACACGCCTCTACTCACAGACAGACACGTTCGTCTTAGGGGGGTCCTGCTTCACGCCACACGCCTCCTGTAGTTTTTTTTGTATACACACTCTAAGCTCATCACCGTTAATCCTTTATACAGCTAACGCGCGTTGAATTGCTGAACAGGGTGGTAAGTAGCTTAGCTCATGACAGTGGATCCCTCAAAAAAAAAAGAGGGGAAAGGGATCCAGCTGAAAACGTCATACCTTATGTCTTTGTGAATGGCCGCCGGTCAGTCGACGGCAGCAACCGCTTAATCCTTTATACAGCTAATGCGCGTTGAATTGCTGAACAGGGTGGTAAGCGGCTTAGCTCATGACAGTCGATCTCTCAAAAGGGGGGAAAGGGATCCAGCTGAAAACGTCATGCCTTATGTCTTTTGTTTCTCTTTGTGAATGGCCGCCGGCCAGCCGGCGGCAGCTGAACAGGGTCAGTAAGTAGCTTAGCTCTAGAAGCGAGAAGGCGTATATAAGGGGCTTGGAAACCTCCATTCACTCACTCATTCTTTTGCTGCTCTCTACAGTCACCACCATGAGCAAAAGACAACACCTAGCGCCGTCCAAGAACAAGAAGACTACGTGGAACAGCGCTCGTCTAGCGTCAGTGCCTCCTCTTGCTACTGAAAATGAGACTACCGCCGCAGCCGCTTGGTCTTATCACCCTCCCGCTGTAGCGAGCGCTCGCGGCAGTAGTAGTAGTAGTAGCAGTAGTAGTAGCAGTAGTAGTACTAGTAGTAGTAGTAATAGTAGTGGTAGTAGTACTACTGGTAGTAGTCGTCGTGCTAGCGACGTTGTTACACTCGCGACGGTACACGTTGCTGCTAAGCGCGCTGCCGCTGCTACTGCCGCCCCGCCTGCTGGTGATCCTCGTGCTGCGGCTGCTGTGGCTGCTGCTGCTGCTGCACCTGCTACGGCTGCGCCTGCTACGGCTGCGCCTGCTGAGGCTGCTGCGCCTGCTACTGTTGCGTCTGCTGCTGCTGCTGCTGCTGCTTCTGCTGCACCTGCTGCTACCGCTACTACTACTGACGACAACGCTCCTGGCACAGCGCAGTACTGGCAACCGGGTTTTTACCTCCCCACTACTGTTGATGACTTTGATGACCTGCCGCACGTTGCACAGCCCCTCTCCTCCACCACTACATCGTCCGACGCCCTCGACGCCGCTCGCGCTGAGAGTGACAGCTATTCGGACACTCAGCCCCTAAACCGAGAAGAAGAGGAGGAGGAGGAGCAGCAGCAACAGGGTGAGACAGAGAACGACGCTGACGACGAGGCGTACGAAGAACCCGAAGGGAAAGGGGTGGGCGGTACGTTTTTCGGCTCCCCTCTTCGACCTTTCGACCTCACTTCCACTAGTAGCGCCCCGTCCGGTCCGTGGCGACTGCCCTCACCGCCACCTTACGAGGGCGGCGGCGCTTCATCTTCTACCGCTACACTCAGCACCGACGGCGTGTGGCTGCTCTGTTCCAACAACGAGGCCTCGGATACCACCAGCGCTGACGCTGCTCCTGCTATCGGTTCTGCTGCTGATTCAGCTCACGCTGATGGTGTTACTCATCCTGCGGGTGTGAAACGTTCTAAGGTGAGTTCCAGAACAACAAGGCCTAGTAAGAAGAGAAAAATACAAGAAAAAGAACGAGATGGACGAGAAGAAGCAGAGAAAACCTTCTCCCGTCTTCTCGGGTTAGAGTTCTGCTTAGACGGAGCTTTGACGCTGGAGATCTGGGAGGACGTGGCTAGACTATCTAGGAGGCCGCGCTACACAAAAGACGGCCAGGTGAAAGAGGCGTCTCTGACCAGAAGCAAGCGAGTGCACTTCACGGCCGACGCGCTGCGCGAGCTAATAGCACGCATCGCCGATATCCGCGCAGTGGTGCGCATACGCGACACAGCGGCCGCGCAAGGAAGACCTAATCACACCCCCTGGTTCGCAGTGCTGGATGAGGAGGGCGAAGTAAACGCAGCTGTGAGCTACTACAGCGGTAAGAACCTCGTCCACGTGCGCAAGTACGAAGGTCCTGACAAAAAACCCACACAGCAGGGGGTGACGCTGTCCGCCAGAGCGCTCAAAGAGTTGGATGACAAAACAGAGATCATTCTGAAATATCTCGGCATAGATTCGGAATGAGAGACGCTCAACGCTCACGCGCGCACACACACACAGCGTTTGACGTACGCTGTATGAGACAGACAGACGGATACACAGACAGCAGACAGAAAGATAGATAGATAGACAATAGATTGATAGATAGATAGATAGACAGATAGATTGATAGATAGATAGATAGTTAGACGGCTAAGTAGTTGGTAACTGAGTGAAAAAAAACATGACACAGTACGTATGCGAAAAGTGTTTCAAAATGTTTAAAAGACCGTATAACCACGAGAGGGTCTGAACATCCGCGACTTACCCGCGTTAGAGAACTTGTTTGACGTACAAATAGCGGTTTACACCGCGTCGCGTCAAGTGCCGGGGCGGAAGTTGAGAAGACGCGTTACTCTGATCAGACCGCCTTCCAGAACTCTGGCCGCCCGAGGTAAAGTCAACCTACACCTGACGGCGAAAGGCGGTTTGCACGTCTCTCTCGTCACGGACTTCAACGCGTACGCGGGCATATACGAATGTTGCAAGTGTAAGGCGGCGTTCACCACCGAGTTCTTGCTGAAGAGACACAGGAACCAGCTTTCCTCTTGCCGACAAGTCAAGTTGCGCTACGTAGGTGGCATCTACCAAAATTCGAGAACGATTTTCGAAGCGCTAGCAGACTTCTCCATTTTTCCCCCCGACGGACATTCCGGAATCTACCCTTACAAGATCGCCTTCGATTTCGAGGCTTTCGATAGACCGTGCAAAGAACCGTCGACGGAACACGTGTCCCTGCTGTGGGATCACGTCCCTTTGTCGGCTAGCGTCGCATCCGACTTTCCGGGGTGGGAGGGACCCGTCTGCTTCGTCAGAGAATCCGACGCAGATTCCGACCCCTTGTTGGACCGAGTTTTAAATCACATAAACGAGAACGCCAAAGTCATCGGGGAAGCTGTGCTAGAACTTTACCGACCGACCTTAGCGAAGTTAGATGCGGGGATAGGTGAAGCTCTCCTGCTGGAGGAGGCGACGTTCACCCCTTCTCCAGGCGGCTTCGCTGCGGCTCAGACCAGACACCCGTTAGTTCAACTGAAGAAGCGTCTTCTGAGATACATCCGTCAAGCTCCAGTGGTGGGCTTCAACTCGGGGCGTTACGACTTGAACCTGATCAAAATACGCCTTCACTCGTTCTTCGCCTCCGGAGACCGAAGAAACCAAGAATTCAGCGTCATAAAGAGAAGCAATCAATACTTGGCGGTTTACACACAGCACACGGTTTTCTTGGACGTAGTCAACTATTTGGCACCCGGTTACAACTACGCGACCTATTTGCGAGCTTTCACGAGGAACGAAGAGAAAGGTCACTTTCCTTACGAATGGATGACGTCTACCAGGAAACTGGCAAACAGAACGCTGCCACCGAGATCGGCTTTCGACAGCGAGCTGACGGGCGTCAAAATGTCCGAATCCGACTACGCCGCATGTCAGAAAGTTTGGTCCGACGAGAAGATGCAAACTATGGAAGACTACTTGATCCACTACAACAACAAAGACGTCAAACCTTTCATAGAAGCTCTGAAAAATCACGCTAAATTTTTCCAAGATCGCGGCATTGACATGTTGAAAGACGGAGTTTCTCTCGCCGGTTTGACTTTACGGTTCCTCTTCCAAAACCTAGAAGACGCGTTCACAACGTTCCCCCAGTTCGACGCCGTCCTCCACGCTCTGATCAAAGAAAATCTAGTCGGCGGTCCTTCCATCATCTTCCATAGATTTCACGAGAAGGGCACCACGCGGATAAGGGAGCACAAGTACGGCGAAGAAGCGAGACCGTGCCAACACATCCTAGGACTAGACGCTAACTCTCTGTACTTGCGCTGCATGAGCAAAGCGCACTGCACGGGCTATTACGCGGTGAGACGGCCCGAGACCGAGTTCAAGCCCGAAATTAGGCAAAGAAACTCTCACAGCGCTTTGGAGTGGTTACGCTTCGTAAAGCACGACCGCGACGTGAAACTGCGCCACGCTTTGAACGGCGGCGAGATGGTTGTAGGCTGTCGGAGAATTCGCGTGGACGGGTCTCACGCGGCCTCTAATACGGTTTTCCAGTTTCACGGGTGTTGGTTCCACGCTCACGAGTGCATACCGTCGCACCGATATCAGTGCGCTTCACTGAGAGAGGAGAGACGCGACAGAACGACCAGAGTAAGCGCTTACTTGAAAGCGCTAGGTCACAAGCTGGTCGTCGTGTGGGAGTGCGAATGGCGAGAGATGAAGCGTCGAGATGAGCGGGTCAAGGCCTCCCAACAACGCTGGAAGGTTGACGCTTTGAAAGTGTCTCGAAACGCGATGAGCGAGAGCGACATCCTTTCCGCTGTGAAAGAGGAGAAAATGTTCGGTTTAGTTCAAGTGGACATCACTACGCCGCCTCACCTACGAGACTACTTCGAAGAAATGACCCCCGTTTTCAAGAACGCGACCGTTTCAAAATCGGACATAGGACCTCACATGTCAGACTTTGCGCAGGAAGAAAAGCTGTTGAACACGCCTCAGAGATGTCTGATAGGGAGTTACCACGGAAAAAATATTCTCTTGGGAACGCCGCTTCTCAAGTGGTATTTAGAGCACGGTTTGATAGTCACCAAAGTGCAGCTGGTGGTAGAATACCTACCTAAA
This sequence comes from Harmothoe impar, assembly GCA_947462335.1. NCBI lineage: Eukaryota > Metazoa > Annelida > Polychaeta > Phyllodocida > Polynoidae > Harmothoe > Harmothoe impar. The sequence goes on from OX381712.1 coordinate 4,489,377, forward strand.
CGCTCCTTTGCCGGTTTCGCGGACGAAGTAACGGCGGCGCGAAGACGTGGCGACGTGAACGAGAACGAGAAAATTCTGTCAGACTGTTACAAGTTAATGGGAAACGCTACGTACGGTAAAACAATCTGCAACAAAGAAAAACACACGGCGGTGAGATACACTGACAGTCGGAAGTTCGAACTATTGGCCAATTCTTGGCGCTTCAAAAAGGCGTCCGAGTTGAGTTCCGATCTGTTTGAAGTCGAACTACAACCGAAAACAGTCAAGAACAACCTCCCTATTCAAATAGGGTTCATGGTATACCAGTACGCGAAGTTGAAAATGTTAGAGTTCACATACGACTTCTTGGATAGATTCGTCGATCGGCGCGATTATGCCCTTTGTCAAATGGACACCGACAGTCTTTACATGGCTCTCAGCAGTGACACGTTGGATGACCTAGTCAAACCTCGCCTGAGAGAGACGTACTTCAGAGAGAAACGAAAGTGGCTTCCGACAGCGGTGTGCGACGATCACTTAGAGCTTTTCGTGAAGACAAAAACGGAAAGAGTGCGAGAATGGTGTCCGCCGCCCGGCGGATGTTGTGAGAGACGGTACCTTCACGATCTGAGAACTTCGGGGCTTATGAAAGCGGAGTGGGAAGGTGACGGGATCCTAAGTCTCAACCCTAAGACTTACATTTGCTACGATCAAGTCAGCGACACCGGTGAAAGAAAATCCAAAAAATGGAGTGCAAAAGGCGTACAGAAGAAACAAAACCCTCAGGAACCAGACGACTTCTTGGATGTTCTTCGCCAACGAAAAGCTCTCATTGCTGTAAATAGAAACTTCAAAGTGGTGCGAAACAAAATGGTCACCTACACCATAGAGAAAGACGGCGTGCGCTACTTGTATTATAAGCGTCGCGTGCATTCTGACGGTGTGACAACGAGTCCTTTAGAGATATGAAAAAAAATAATAAGCGTGTGCATCTTTTCAAAAATAGAGTGTTTATCAAGATTGAAAAAAAAAATAAATAAAAAAAATAAAATAAAATATTGTTGTGTTTTTATTTTCATACGTCTTCTTTTACTAGTAAATCGCGCAGTCTCTTAAAGCGTCACTCATGTGACGACGTCGCTTCCAGTCACGTGATCCTAAAGACCCTCACTTCCTAAACAAAAAACTTCTTCTTCCGCTCACGTGATCAATCAGGTCACTTCCGGTCACGTGATCCTCAATGAGGTCACTCACTTCCGGTTGGCCATTAGGTCATGTGACGTCACTTCCGCTCACGTGACTCATCAGGTCACTTCCGGTCACGTGATCCTAAATTAGGTCATATGACGTCACTTCCGGTCCCCTAAGTAGGTCAGTAGGTTACCCAGAATGCACCACTAATCCCCTAAGTAGGTCACTTCCGGTCACGTGACCAAATGATGGCCTCTGATTGGCTGCAGGGTTACCCAGAATGCACCACTAATCCCCTAAGTAGGTCACTTCCGGTCACGTGGCCAAATGGAGGCCTCTGATTGGCTGCATGTCGATTGAGTAATAAACAGTACTTAACTATAGTCCCGTTCCGATACATACTATACTACTCCCCACTAAATTAACCCCGAGGAATCCATTGGTGTTATTGGTTTGTTGCTGGTGTAGTGGTACCAATAGATGCCTCAATACTATCAGTGGTAAGCTAGACAGAGTAGGATAAGTGCAGGTGAACCCAGTGAGCCCACTGCGCTTGTGAGCCGAGTGGTCACCCGGGCCAGACGGCCTACTGCACATGTGAGGCGACTAGGCATGCGGGCCGGACGCCACACTGCGCGTGTGGGCCGGGTGTTCGGAACCCGAGCCAGATGCCTTAATGCATGTGTGAGCCGAGTGGTCGGCATCCATGCCGGCGCCGCAGTGTACATGCGAGCCGACTGGCCAGCTTCATCCCTGCCAGATACCACACAGTGCATCTGGGCCTGCTACCACCCAGCCAGTTGGACATTGGCCTCACTGAGAGCCACATGGTGGTGTACAGTGAGAGACCTCTGTCTGACCAGCCCTATCCTCAACTATTGGTTATTCTAGATATACACTAAGATCTGTACTACGTGAACACAAGGAATTTGCCACACAATAAAGAGGATTATTCATACTTGCTGGAGTCTGGTCATTCCTACTATGCAAGTGGTCACCGGTGCTGTGACTACTTGCATAGTAGGAATTTGTGCCTCTTTGTTTGTTTGGTATTGTACTTGTGTATGCAATGAGTAACCAGATTATCCTAGGAGAGGATGATATTGTGGTCCACCAGCCGCCAGCTCCTTTTTCTGGTGACCTTGAGGAGGTATCAGGAGGGGAGAGGGAGGTGGACACAGATAGTGAGGAGGAAGTAAGAGTTGAAAGAAACTCTGCTGCTGGCCTCCAGGAGAAGGTCACTCGCCGGAGACACACCAACCTTGGTGGATCTAGGTAGAGAAGGCATACTGGGGGAGGGATTGGCCATAATGGGGAAGAGATTATGAACCTGGATTTGGACTGTGGTCCTTGTGGGGATGGACTGCTGGACATTACCAGTGATCAGCAACAACTGGGCCTAGATAGCCTAGATGAGCTGACTATTGGTAACACCATTGGCAGTTGGAGTAAGACCTTATTAGGAACCGTCAGAAGTCTATTTTTGAGGAAAATTACTCAAGAAAACGGACTCAGGTTCTAGAGGAGCACACGGATGGTTTAGCACTTGTTCAGTCTGTCAATATTGAGGTTCATGATCTGGAAATGAAAAAAGAACACTTGGCTTTGGCAGTTAGCTGATGCCTGTATCCTTTTGACCGAGAAGAACCTTGCAATGAGTAAGATAAACAGATCAGTAGAACAACAGCAGGACAGACTCAGGGAGTTATTGGCAACCTCAAGTGAGCAGTCTGAGAAGCTTGGGAAAGGTACACCGGCTGAAGTGAACCCAGAACCAGTTGAAAAACCGGTGAAGGGAGACACTGTAGCTAGAAGTTCTATTGAGAAGGGGTATGCTCCACCTTCGGAAATCGACTCGAAGGTGGGACCATCTCAGGGGAAGACTGCTCTGGAGATCTGGGCATCTAGGCGATTGGATTTGTTGAGTAGCATTGATCGTAGCAGTATGTCTGCGAAGAAATATGCTATTCGTCCGAAACCTTATGATGGCTCGATCCCGTGGAAAAAATGGCTGGACCGTTTTGTGGACGACATGAAAACCAATGAATGGGATGAGATTGATTCCATTTGGGCTCTCAGACAAGTATTGCATGATGGCCCTGGCAAGAATGCCCTCCTGTCCTTTGATATTGCCAATTTTGGATGGATCTGCGCCTGTTGGCCGATGAAGCCTTCAAAAGCATGTCTCCTAGTGACCCATGGCTAGTGAAGAAACTAGCCTGTTGATTTATCGATGGGTTACAGGATGATGTGTTGGCTTTAGAGCTGGCCCATCTGTGGAGAACAGACATGTCCATAGATGACTTGTTTCTTCTCGCAGATGATTGTATCTTTAAACGCACCTTGCTGAGAACCAAAGCAATCAATGTCTCTGCTGTCAAAAGTCGGAGAGAACCGGTGAACAATTCTGATTGGGAACCGGATTTGTCTCCCTCTAAAACAGTCAGTGAAGGTGGCCTATTCTCATACATCTAACAAAAAGGGGAAAGGGAGAGGTCGGGGCTGCTCTCAAGAAAAGAGTGTGGCTGAGACTGAACCTCCTGTAGTTAATGCCCTAAAAGCTGCCATTAAAGAAATTATGGTAGAGATGTAAGAAAGAGGTAGAGGGAGAGGCCAGGCACAGCAACAGTTAGGGACTAAAACTGTCTAAAGAGGCCGGTTTCAAGTGCAAACAACTTGGTCACTGGGCCAGAGACTGTAAAGCAGGTACGTTATCTGCCATTGCAGTCTTGAGATGTGATGAACTGGGAGTTGGCACTGATGTCCAACCACCTGTTGTGGAAAACTAGAGAGGGTTGCTGCCTGTGGCAATGCACTGACCCGTACTAGCATGAGCCAGGGTACCCCTTTCTGTAGTTCTGCTGTACTAGTTCCGCTGGTGAAAACCACAGTTGCGCCTGATTGGCCAACTGCGATGGTGCACCAGGGAATGGGCGCTGATGGTGGTCAGAGTAAGGAGCTCCCTGATAGTGCCCAAGAGGAGGATTGTATTGGTACATATTATCTGTGCAGCCCAACTCCGACCAGAGGATCTATGCCTGGAGTTTATCAGGGGCAGGGGATTTGATCTGGGTGGAATGGGAGGTGTGCGGAGATTTGCAGGAGAACCTTCTTCTTTGGGAGGAAATTGGTGGTACCTGCCTGTGCAGGTCCGGGGGCATTTGGTGGAATTCTTGATAGATACAGGGGCAAGTCACTCCCTGATCGGTCGAGAATTCTATCGATCAATCGCAGCAGAATCTGATGTTTTTTTGGGGACAGGGCAGGTTACTACTGCTGACGGATCTGAAATGCAGACATATGGCCGGCAAGTGTTACCAATAGTTATGGAAGATAAGACATATATTGTCTCCCCAACAATGCCAAACAATGCTAATTATCGAAATGTAATGTTACGTAAATTAAGGGGGAAAATGTCAAGAAACACTGCCATAACTGTGTATAAGCAGACGATACGTCCAGTAATGGAATATTGTGGTTATCTTTATAATGGTGTGTCTAATAAAGAACACAAAAAGCTACAGCTTACACAAAACAAAAGCCTACGGATCTGTCTGCAAGCGCGTATGAAGTACCATGTACATGACCTACATTTGGATACCGAGATTGAATACCTGTCCGTGCGATACGACATACAGTTATTGATGTTAATCCACAAATATGTATACTCCAAATCACATGCCAATGAAGACACTGGTGTAGAGATGCATCGTCGGGTGTCTGGTGGACGAGTGATGCGTTCATCAGACACGGCGCTGCTACAATACCCGGTGTCTAAGTTATTGGGATACAGAAAAAGTCCATTGTATAGGGGGGTAGAACTGTGGAATAGTCTACCAAAGGACTGCAGGGTACTATCCTCCAAAGATCTATTCAGGGAAAAAGCAAAGCCTGTGGTCTACGAGCGATACTTAAACAAACTGCGCGCCCTTGGTAGGCTATACTGATATTGTAATATAAGTATTGTGAATTGTAAAACTGTAAAACTGTAAACGATAAACAATTATATAAGGACATAATTATGCCGCACTCTGTATAAACTTTGTAATTTGGTACCAATGGATTTATATTATGATTTATATTATAATATGATGATATCATTGTTTGCGAATGTAATTGTGTTTTTGAAAATCATTCTATGAATAAAACACATTTATACACTCAAAACTGTTGTAGAGTTGACAGATGATGGGATATTGGGCCTAGACTTTTGTTCATTGTATGGAGCCATCTTGGATACTGGTACTGGCAAATTGCTGGTTAGGTATCCAGAGGACAAGACAATACAGGTTGGGTCACTAAGGTTCTCCACTGCCACTGTCATAGGACAGGGTGACGTTGGGTCCCCTGGAGACACCCAATCGGGTCTGCCATTGCACCTGCTGCCTTTATTGGCAGACTGTCATCTAGATACAGATGAGTGCAAAGAAGAGCTCTATTGCGCAATAATTCTGATGCATTTGCTGTGCCGGTTGAACCATTGGGAAGTACAAATCAGGTGTCTCATTGAATAAAAACTGGTTTGTCCCATCCAATATGCTTGCCTTACCGATGGCTGCCAATGTCTAAGAAAGAGGCATTAGAAGCTGACGTAGACAAGATGCTAGCAGAGGGAGTGATCTCATCTGGAAAGCAGTGAGAATATCAACCTCAGTGTAAACATCATCATCTGTCCACTGTACGGTATGTCCATGCAACAAGCAGTCTCACCCCCATCTACTGCAGCCAATTATCGATGAGACTGTTCTGACACTAAACAAAAACATTCACATCCTAAACCACACAGGTGGATGGTACACCCCTAGGATACACCAGACAATTCACACATAGCAGCCAGACAAGAGAAGATGGTGTCATCAATATGGGAAGCTAAAGGATGGGCTTCATCCCAGACATGTTCACTACAAGCAAGTTGCCGACTCCCTGTAGTAGACCATGGAGGACAAAGCTAAAAGATTGCATGAGAAGCCAAAGCTCTGTGTTAAGCCAGCTAATTAAATGAAATCATGTCATTTTGGTCTTCTTTGGGTCGAGGGTGGGGTGACTTGAATTGCAACTACCCCCTTCCCTCCCTATTCAATGCCAGATAGGAGTCAACTGCTTTGGTCTCATTACCACAACCTGAGTTGTAGGGTAGGGTGCCATGAAATCTGATCACCCTCTTCCCTCCCCAATGCTGGGTCCCAAAGGCAGGCCAATTCAGTCATTATTTTGTTGGCACATTGTTATCTACACTGTTTTGCGACACTAGATATACTCTACACTATGATTTTTGCAGAGCAATTACTGCAGCACCTGTTCCTGCCCCCCTCACAGATGTATGAAAACCATTGATGTTCAATCATGGGTAGAAACATGCATGAAGCTATGGAGGGTTTCATTATTGGACGTCCAAACTAGAAATGCTACTGAAACAGATTTTAGTGAGATTCACTTGTATTGTCATCTCTGAGATATTGCTATTTTTGGGCCCGGAAGAATTTTCTATGTGAATACTTTTATTATATTCATAAATTCACAAATTTAAAAATTATTATTGCATTTCAGAGTGTATATTGATAATTAATAGAATGTTTATTGATGATGATTGTAGATGATGCAGGACTAAGGCAAGGCATTCCTTACCATAATAGAAAATGGTAAAAATAATGTACAAAATATCTTTACATATACTAGTTATTTGTTTGATGACATTTGTTTTAGAGATCAATATGCTGCAATACGAGGAATACTACCAACACATTTATAGAGAAATAAACATTATCGTAACACTGATAAGCATATGAAAATGTAATGTACTTTGTAAAACTGCTTCCCATAGACTAAAAGTATATTCCTTAGGCTAAATCTATAGTTAGAAATGTTTGATCTTTTCATTCTTATGTTATGAATGTTAGTTGATAAGCAACCAGGTGACCTAGAAGTGAACCAATATCAATAACTGGATTCCTCAGGGTTCATCTAGGAGGGTTGGCATACTTAAAAATAGCTTTGGGAGTGGATGAACCACAGTTGCTAAGGAAGATACGAGATGTTGCCAGGCGACCATGTGTCTTAGCAACAAACCAATATGACCAATGGATTCTCCAAGGTCTACATATGTGGGGTAGGTATAGTTTGAAATAGATGTGGGCATGGATATACCTCCGTTGCTAAGGAAATAAATAATAAGAATGGTTGTTGCTAGGCAACCAGATGTCCTAGCAACAAATCAATAACACTAATGGATTCCCCAGGGTCAATTTAGGGGGGGTGGGTGTACTTTAAAATAGGTTTGGGAGTGGATAAGCCTCTGTTGCTAAGGAAATAAACAACAAGAATGCTTGTTGCTAGGCAACGCAGATGTCCTAGCAACAAACCAACAACACCAATGGATTCCCCAGGGTCAATTTAGGGGGGGTAGGTGTACTTTAAAATAGGTTTGGGAGTGGATAAGCGTCTGTTGCTAAGGAAATAAACAACAAGAATGCTTGTTGCTAGGCAACCATATGTCCTAGCAACAAACCAATAACACCAATGGATTCCCCAGGGTCAATTTAGGGGGGGTAAGTGTACTTTAAAATAGGTTTGGGAGTGGATAAGCGTCTGTTGCTAAGGAAATAAACAACAAGAATGCTTGTTGCTAGGCAACCAGATGTCCTAGCAACAAACAAATAACACCAATGGATTCCCCAGGGTCGATTTAGGGGGGGTAGGTAAAGTCAAATGACACCTAGGAGTGCTATTCCTGCTATGAGAGGTACATTTTTTGAAGATTTGGCGGCCATCTTGGATTTTGGCCGGTTACACCCACTGGGCACGCTCGGAAAATTTGGCAACATCAAAATTCTGAATCCTCATCAAATTTAGGTCATAATTAGCTATGTTGCCAAGACTTTACCCCAAAAAACGATTGCCCTTCTTTTTTTGCCATAAGCCAGTTTACTATGTGTATAAGAGGCAAACTATACCAGCAAAATACACCTCCAAGAGATAACCCACCACTCAGAGGACATCAATAGTCAACTGCTACATTTGGTACATGTATATAGAAGTGGCCGCTGTTTGGATGCCATTTCCCCCCAAACTTCCTCAAATTGGAGTACAACCCTACTAGAGTCATGAAATTCAGCCCATCCCAGCTCTTGTAGAGCAGAACTCTTCAGGTTATATGCTTGTATTTTGATGACTATTCCAAAACTCTGCCATTGTGTAAAGAGCTAGGGCGAATAAAGGATGCCTTTTCTCTAGTTGGTGCCCAACCATACTTCTTAAGACAGTCACCAGGTTCAGTGGAGTACAACCCCAAGTGTCCAGCAAATCGTCAAATTCAGCGCCTCCCATCTCTTTAAACAAAAAAAGTATTCAGGCTGTATGCTTGCCTTGTTACCACTACCCCATAACTGTGCACTGAGGTAGATGAATAACTTACCTCCAAATGCTGTTCTTAGCCTGAGTAGGAGCCCAACCATACTTCTTGAGGCAGTCGGCAGGTTCAATGAACATGTCCTGGATCAGGTCAAACATCCTGTCCATCTTGGTTGTCTGTTCAGGAGTCAGGCCACGGGAGAGAAGGTCTGGTGGGAAGCTGTCTTGTATCTGGGCAGGTAGCAGGCGCAGGTCCTCTGTCAGCTCGTTCTTCACACACGGGTCTATGCTTGTCTGCAGTAGGAGGCAGCACCTGATGATTGCCACAACTGCGTCAGGCAATTGCTCCCGTTTGTACTGGGTGAGGAAACCACAGGTCAGACGTAGGACGTTCTGCATGTTGGGGTTTGAGCACAGAAAAAGGAGTAGGGCTTTCTTGTTGGCAGGATTGGACTTTATGTGTTCAATGACTCCCCGCATGGCAAAGTATTCGAATAACATCTCGTGCGGGAAGCCATAAGTATGTTGTTCTTTGTAGTCTTGGTCTCTGTAGGTGGACTTGGTCAGCAGACTCAGGTATGGGGACCCACTGCCGACTTCCTGTTCTGTGATCTGCCTCTTGTTGTTAAGGAGACAGCGCAGGCAGGCTCTGTAGAAGTTGGAGGAGCCTGCGCCTACTGTCTTACATGTCTCATCCCGCTTGGCTAGATGAAGATCTAAAGCCCTAAACAGCTTCACAGTAGACAGCGACTTTACATCATCTAGAGTCAGAAACCCACTTGCAGTCAACTCACTGAGTATCTGGACTTGGAGCGGGTTCTGTAATACCCAGCCTAGTTCCTCCTGATGTGTCTCAGCATACTGCAACACAGGGTGTGTGGAGATGTTGTACCTGGCCTTGAAGTACTTGTGCATGTACTCAACACCTTGCTGCCGGGAGAACCCTGTGATGTGAAGTTCCCGATCAAAGTGTCGTCGTTGGATGGACACCAGTCCATCTCGTGCTGTGATGAGAACCTTTGGGGCCGGGTTTCCTACCGGTGCCTGGGAACACTTGGTGTAGTCACGGATGCTTTGTTTAGACATCTCGTCCCTCAACTCATCCATACCATCTCCTAGGACTAATACACCGTCACCATCTTCAGCAATTGCAGCCATCATTTGCTGCCGCCATGCAGGCTTACACTTGAGGCTGTCCTGCATGGTGTCAGTGAAGGTTCCCCTGATGGTTCCCAGTGGGATGTAGAGGACCAGCCTCCAGCTGTGGCCACAACATGGAGTATCCAGACCCCGCGCCTCGCATGCTGTCACATCCTTACTCCATTCATAGGCATAGTCCTGCATGAAGGCCGACTTACCAGCCCCGGCCGGACCCTCCACACTGACAGTGTTTGGGGCATGTCTCTCATCAAATAGCTTCATGAACATGTCCATCTTCCTGATTGGCTGACAAGTGCTGGAATTAAAAAAAATATTTGGAATAGAACCTGCAGAAAACAACTTTTATATATTTAGTTATTATGTGTTGTTTTATGTTTAACTGCCAGGAATTAGGAAGGGTGTACAAAAAAAAAATTCTTCTTTCATAGTTACAATGTTAGTAAATTTTGGTTTGGAGTAACTCTATTTCATCATAGACAGTTTAACTTCCATTTTGACAATAGTATTGAGAAATACCTTTGTGTTTCTTTGCACTTTGGATCAATTTGAATGTAGATGTTGGTCAGGTCTATTTGTACAGTGTCCTCATAATCAAATAGAGGTGTTTTCATTAAAGTGCGGTTGTAGAACCCACAGTGCTGCAGCAGGCCTGGAGGGGAGGCAAATTTATATGGTCAGACAGTGAGTTGTCTTTCAATAAACCCTAAGTGCATGTCAAAATGAAATGAGGAGTCAAACTTTTACAATAGCAGGCATCTTTAATTCTTAATGGTGACTGCTGGAATTAATGGGTACGATGTGCTTTTTATTGTTGTATGTGTTGTTATACTAAAAATTCAGATTGGTCAGAATATCTCCAATGTGGATTTATCTATGGATCTATCATTCAAACCCATTGACATATTGGTACTACATACCTGGTAGGAGATCATCAGAGATCTGCAGTGTGTCCCCAGTCTCCTGGTGCTTGTAGAAATGGGCCTTCTGCTGGTGTGGCTGTGGGTTGTAGCCTGATGATGCAGCAGAGGACATGAATGGAGGTGGGGAGCATGGTAGGTCTGCATCTTCATAGTGTGTGGTGTTCAGCCCCAGCATCCCTATAACAGCCTCCTGCTGGGTGAGTGCTAAGGCACGCAGGAAGCCGTGCAGCCTCCAGCACGGCCCCCTCTCCAGGTAGTCTACCAGCCGTAACGTCATGTCCTCATTGGTAGCATTCAACTGAAATATAAGAAAATGATTACAAAATATAGTAGTGAAAGAAATTAAAATCAGAAATGGATGCCAATTAGCATTAATATATTTAAGTGACATCCAGACTTGATACACCACATGGTTTGTTTGTAAAACCTGGAATCTGGAACTCACCTTTTGAGCCCTTATTGTATAACCACTTACAAAATAGTACTGTTTATCTTTCAGGGGTAGACGCTAACGCTGACCCAGGAGACATTGGCCTGTTTCTAAATAAAATAGGCATATTGTTTGAATGGGAAAAAAGAGATAATCCAATCCCACAGATAAGTATGCCCGCAGTGAATATCCTAGCTCATTCTTTGAAGTGTAAATTTCTATGACCCCCTCTGTATACAGGTCCCGGCAACGCCGGCCTCCTGGTACATGGCTACCTCCAGGGGCGCCCTCATTACGAAGGACGCCCAGGGTGTGAGCCATAGCAGCGTCCACATATATCACTGCCACTCAATAGTTGTCTTAGAAAACATGGAATTTAGCTATGTTTTTTCCCTTGCTGATATATAAAAATACTTCCAATGTAAAGCATAGTACTTATTCTATATACTGATATGTTTTTAAAGCGGTTAAATCAAATTAAAACTGAGAAAGTAGTATAGTATGTATCGGAACGGGACTATAGTTAAGTACTGTTTATTACTCAATCGACCTGCAGCCAATCAGAGGCCTCCCTTTTGGCGGGAAATTCAAAAGCAGCCAATGAGAGGCCTCCCTTTTGGCGGGAAATTCAAATAGGTCACGTGACCGGAAGTGACCTACTTCCGGTCACGTGACCTTTGGGCGGGAAATTCAAATAGGTCACGTGACCGGAAGTGACCTACTTAAGAGGGTCACGTGACCACCATGTTGGCGGGAAATTCAAATAGGTCACGTGACGGGAAGTGACCTACTTAAGGGGGTCACGTGACTACTAGGTTGGCTTTCAAAATAAGTCACTTGAGATTTTGATGGATAAATAAATTTAAAAAAAGAAAAAAAAAGCAAGCTGAAAAAGCTTGCTAAAAAATAATTTAAAAATGCGGTTCTTTTTTTCTAGGAGGGGGAGGGGGGGGAGAGGGGCACTCTGGGGGGCACTCTTTAAGATGCATGGGGGGGGAGGGGGGGAGGGGCAGGGTTTTTTAAGAGTGAGACTCGCTTCTCTGCCCTCTCTAAAAGAGAGGGCAGAGAGGCGAGTCTACTTACCATGAAAGGTATCATGATTGCGTTTATGATGATGTGCATCATGATGTGACTATCTTACAACCCTATGAGAAATAAGCAAGACATGGGCGTACTTACACGGGCTATTTGTAAACTAATGAATGTGACTTCTTCGTTAAAATCAGTATCTACAACTCTTTTAAGCCTAAGGCTTTTTCTTGAGTTTATTCTTTTGTTCAATTTCGGGCCCACCTCAAAAGAGGAATAGGCCCTCTGTAGCACTTGTCGCTTGCTCATCAATCAGAGCCGGGGTGTAGAAGGCCCCTGCCCTGTCGGGTACGTTCTCCCTCTGGTACGTTTTTGGTTAGTTTGGAGCTCTCAGTCGACTGTCTTATCCACCTTAAAAAAACCAGACTTTCGGTGTCTCATGATAAAACTGGTGCCTTATACTAAGCGCTGGATTACTTTCTCATTTTTTTAGTGTTCTATCCGATGCTTATTTAATTTTTGCACTGATAAAAACGGTTAGCTTGTACAAACACGCGGTCTATTTAAGTGTTAAGTGTAGAAAATGAACAGAACAGTGCACAGAAAATAGAGCTACCGACTACATTTCGCCCAGTCACTCAGCGGAGAACAAAAGAACTACTGACGTAGTGTACCCGCTATTCCGACAGTTGGCGCCACCGTTATACTTTTCCCGCGTGCGACATGAAGCCCTGGGGCGGGTACTGGCTGTTTTGGTTGTAGGTACCGAAACATAAAAAACTACAGCCAGCCCAATGTCATGGTGAGACAGCTCTCTTATTTTTACCTTGAGTAGCGTCCGTAGGGCCTATGACAAAACCTAGTCCCGTACACTGAGCAGCTTGAGGTCTGAAGGCTCATACAGAAAAATGTGTGGGTGTGTGGGTGTGTGGGTGTGTGGGTTGCTTTACGCCTTAGTTAACAGCTATGGTCATTTCAAGAGCGGTGATGGTGATCGAATCTATTGGCCCTTTTACCGAGACAAGGGTTCTTTTACATCCCACACTACATAGCAGAGAGACGTCTAGCAGCCCCTAGAGGCCCCGCAGGGGGCTCGAGAGGTGCCGTGGAGAAGAGCAGATATCCACGAGAGGCCACGCCAACAACCAAATTCTATCTTTATCCCGCGAGAAAAGGAGATAAGGGTCAAGGTTATGAACTATCAAAAGATTTTAGAGTAAATTAAGTTATGAGATATTAATATAATGTACATATCTAGGGCCCGATATAGGGCCTCTGCAGATCCCCCTTCAGGGCCCCGATCCATGAGGCCTTAGAAACGGAGCTGGGTCATGTAACCAAGGGAGATCAGCAGTTGTTGATGTCGGCGCTGCCGATAACGCTGGTAAATGACCGTTTTACTCATGTTTAGAGTCAGAATAGCTTGAGTATTACTTGAATATCGAAGAGTAGAGGTCAAATTACCCCAGACAAAGTGTTTCCATCTAGAAATTCTCGACAGTATTTCCGAAAATTGCAAATATTGGTCCCAGCCCCACGGGGCCCCATACCGAGTATTAAAAGTTTGAGATGCAACTTTCATTCATGCTGTTGACCAATCAGGGGGCTCTGTTTTTACGACCTTGACTACATAGTAAAAGTGATTGACAACGTCAGATATCACTTGACGACGTCAAATATCGATCTGATATTTGATCCCTTGATATTTGATTCAAAACCCACATCGAGTGGGATAAAGCCTTTTATCATCTTTTGATTGTGAGGCATACACTTTTCTTACACACAACAGCTGTCATCTATCAAGGGGCTCTGGATAGGGGGTCCCCATGTCGAATGTCGATCTTAGAAAATGACCATGTCACATGACAATGTCACTTAATAATGTTCATATTCCATGTCGATTTTAAGAAATGTTCATGTCACCTGTCACTATGATTTTTTGGGTCTCATGTCACTTGTCATTAGACCTCATGTCGTTTGTCGATTATAAGAAATGGTCATGTCACCATATCGAATTTAGCGGTCCACACCCATTATCAAGTGTCAGGGCATGTTGGCTGCTTGAACACGTAGTCTGTCATCACCCTTGTTTCTGTGCCTTATCTAAACAGGCAATTAGTGGCCGCTAGCCGAGAGTACCTCCCTGGTCGCCTCTCCCGAATCTGCTAGACGTCTCACTGATAGGAGTGTGTGGGTGTGTGGGTCTGTGTGTGTCTGTTCGGTCTGTGTGTGCACGCGTCTTGCACTCTAGTCTTGCGGACCACTGTTAAGCCTGTGGTTGGAGAGCGCGACATAGCCGCTTGCTACACTCTCTAAACAGAGGTCCGCAAGACTAGGCCGGATCGCGCTCTTGCTTAAAGGTGCACCTCAACTCAGTGCGCCTTTAACAGCCGCCCCAAATAGGTGAAGTTCTTGACGCGGCACAGCGCCTCCCACCAGTAGCCAATCAGCGCGCCGAACGCCGGACACACCTCCACCGTGTGAGCCTCTAAGTAGGTCACACGAATCATACTAAGATGCCGATCTCTTCTGTCGGTTCGTCGCGGTGGCCGTGAGTGATCGCACGGTCGCCAAGATTCACTGCCTTGATTGGCAGAGGGGGGGGCTGATTACCCCCCGTCGGATGAATTGCGGCGAAACCATAATCAATTTTTCGCTGTTTTAGATAAAAGAGATCCAGAGCTATCCGCTCGTCCAAGAATTATTTTTCTATCAGCCCGGGATCACCCTCAAATTAAGGCCTAAAGTCCAAAAACCCAAAATTTTTTCCCTATGGGATTTCAGTGTCTAAGCGTTTTTTGCAGCCCCAAGGAGCAGCTCACGGGCTCGAACCCTGTAAACGCTTTGACGCGCTTTCGTCGCCTTAGGCGACGTAGACCTACCCTATTTTTTTTTGGACCATGTTACCTGAACACGGATTATTTTTTTGTTTGGCCCAATGAGCTCACAGCTAGACTAGATACCTCATGTTTTGGATTGGAGAAATCAGCAGAGCAATAAAAAGCGCGGTGAGGCTAGTGTGGCCCCTGTGAGTTGTAAAATTGGTGCTAAATGTGGTAACCAGGCGGATGCTGAGTTCATTGATATTGTCCATTAATGATACTTAAGGTGGGTGTTGTCTAAAGTTTTAATTGATATTACCAATGTAGCCAATAATGACTTCACAGTTGGGGCCCTCGCCCGCAGGTCCCAGATTCAGGGTATTCTTTGTTTATTGTGTGGCCCCTAAAGAGGGGCCGACTAACTCTTTAGAGTTAGTTAGATGCTGCCACTGTGCTATGCAACAGCAGCTATTAATTACGCTTCATGTTGGGCGGCATGGATCACTTGATGGGTGATACCTCAAAGCTCAAACACGGCAGAGCCGTGTGTGGCATGCGAGGACCAGTGGGTCAGGGGTGATCCGTTGCAAACAGAATGCTGATCCGTGTGAGGTTCTGACTTTCTATAGTTTTTTATAAAGCCTTAGATATGGTGTGGTATTTTTCATCTCGCTATAGTTTAGTTGGTATTTAAGGAAACCGCCTCATTTCTATCAGAAATACACAATATTGAATTGTTTTTTATATTTTAATATATTAGAAGCGCGCTTTGTTGCCTATGTAGCTCATTATGCGTTGAAATGTTCGCGAGCATCGTAGGAATGTACAAAACCCCTATTGTGGCACCATCTGACGAAAGAGCGGAGAACTATACTAGCGCGTTTCGTTATTCACATCTTTTGACAGGGACTTGGTTGGTGGCTTTACGCCCTAATTAACAGCTGAAGTCATTTCAAGGGGGGTGATAGTGATCGAATCTATGGATACCTGAAGGTGGAAAGCACACACCCTACACTTTTACCGAGGCAATGGTGGTGCTGCTCAAAGGGTGTGGCGAGCTAGACTGGAGGATGTAATAACTAAGCAGCAGAAGGACCAAAAAGACAATCTCGTAGTAGTAGGTCTACTTAGATCTTGAGTAGCCGCCCTTGTGGTTATAATTACCTAGACTAGTTGGCTCTGCCAGCCTGGTCAAGTGAAAATTGGTAAGGAGACTATGAACTAAGCTAACATCTCATAAGTATTAGTTACCACCCCCTCACACCCGTTTAACAACGGATTCAGGGTCTAATTATGGAGACCCTAGAGTAAGATTAACAATATATCCCAATGTCTGTAGTAGACATTTACGACATGCAACCTGCCCCCTAGAAGGGATAGATCTGACCACAAGTCCGCAATATGGGACTCCCCCTCTGAGAGTATCAAGGTTTGCGTATAGTCTCTTGCAGGTTAATCTGTTATCTACCCCTTTGTCGACTTCGCCAAAATCCTGGGAGATTCACTTTAAACCTAAGGTCTACCCTTTTTATTCTTTGTTTATTGTGTGGCCCCTAAAGAGGGGCCGCGGTGTTGATTAATTACACCACATGTTAAGCAACATGAGATCAAACCTTCCTCAAAAGCGACAAGGCTCAGAGTCCTGTTGGACGGGAACCCTGTGTGGCATTTCAAGACGAATGGTTGAGTGATCTGTTGCAGATGCCGTTCCGTGAGAAGTTCTGACTTTATATAGCTTTTATATCGCTTTAGATATGGTGTAGTATTTTCAATCTCACTATAGTTTAGTTGATATTTCAAAGAATCTGCCTCATTCTATCAGAAATACACAGCGTTGACATGTTTCTTATATTCAATATATTAGAAGTGTGCTTTGTTGCTTATTATAGGTCATTATGCGTTTAAAATGTTCGCGAGTATCGTGGAAATGTACAAAAACCCTATTGTGGCGTCATCTGACGAAAAGAGCGGAGAACTACACTAGAGCATGTAATGGCCAGACCAGCAGGCGGCAGCAGAGTGGTCAAAAGACAATCTCGTAGTAGTAGGTCTACTTGCATGTTGAGTAGCCACCCTTGTGGTTGTAATTACCTTGACCACAGGTCCGCAATATGGAGCTCCCCCTCTGAGAGTATCAAGGTTTGCGTATAGTCTCCTGCAGTTTAATCTGTTATCTCCTCCTTTGTCGACCTCGCCAAAATCCTGGGAGATTCACTTTAAACCTAAGTCCTACCCTTTTTTATTCTTTGTTTATTGTGTGGCCCCTAAAGAGGGGCCGCGGTGTTGATTAATTACACCACATGTTAAGCAGCATGAGATCAAACCTCCTCAAAAGCGTCAAGGCTCAAAGTCCTGTTGGACGGGAACCCTGTGTTGCTTTCGAGGACGAATGGTTGAGTGATCCTACCGATCCGTCAGAGGTTCTGACTTTATATAGCTTTTATATCGCTTTAGATATGGTGTAGTATTTTCAATCTCACTATAGTTTAGTTGATATTTCAAAGAATCTGCCTCATTCTATCAGAAATACACAACGTTGACATGTTTCTTATATTCAATATATTAGAAGTGTGCTTTGTTGCTTATTATAGGTCATTATGCGTTTAAAATGTTCGCGAGTATCGTGGAAATGTACAAAAACCCTATTGTGGCGTCATCTGACGAAAAGAGCGGAGAACTATACTAGAGCATGTAATCGCCAGACCAGCAGGCGGCGGCAGAGTGGTCAAAAGACAATCTCGTAGTAGTAGGTCTACTTGCATGTTGAGTAGCCGCCCTTGTAGTTGTAATTACCTAGCCTAGTTGACCCTGCCGGCCTGGTCAAGTGAAATTAGTAAGGAGACCACCCATTAACGTGCTCCACAGTCTTTAGACAGTTAAGACTATAGTCAAGACTGGAGAATTTGGCGAGACGCCCCTCTGGGAGGTCATAATCCTCAATGTTAGGTGTTAGCTCATTAACATCAGATACTATATTAACAACCCATTTAAATGTTCATTTTAATAGCAACTCACCCTATTCTGACAAAATCCTATTAGCAGGTAACCTCTGTGTAAACCATACTGCAAACATCTGCTACTTCCAGCGTCTGCCTCGTGACTGATAGTGTACAACAAGACGAAGTGGGCAGAGATTAGAAAAAATGAAGCTCTTTATATAGCCGAGAGAGCAGCTAATCTGGATGTTCTAAGCTTGTTTTCACCTAGAGCTCCAACCCTCTTCCAGAGAGAATCAAATCGCTTTTCACCTGAACCCTTCCACCCTTAATCCATCAGCATGAAAAGAGAATTAACGAGTGTAACGTGCGGTACATGTATATGGGATTATAGCTGGTGAAGAGATAAAGCCGAGTCACCTGTGTATACAAAGACTACAGGGGGTGATTAACGACAGGTGTGACGCGCCAGCCCGTGAACGGATTAAGCCAAAAAAAAATAAAAAGGTATGTTTCAGGTAACATGGGCAGAAAGACTGGAGTCGGTAGGTCGGATTTTTATTTTATTTTATTTCATTTTTTTAACATGAAAGTACTAGCCATCCTCCGTGGAAATTCTAAAAATGACCCAAAAAGTATAAAAATATGAAATTTTCTTCAAACTTGCTTAAAAAAAAACGTAGGGTCGACCCTGTTTTGCTAGGGTTGGTCGGGTGACCTGAAACAAACCTTTTTTTTTTATTTGGCCTTATCTTTCAAGCTGACGCTTAAATTCAACTAGCCAGCCGCCGTCCACACCACTCACTGCGACAAGAGGAGGTGCTGTTGTTTTACACTTGAGTCGCTTACCACATGGTCTCTACCTCACAGACAGACACGCGCCCCCTGTAGCTTTTTTTTGTTTTTTTTTGTATACACACGCTAATCTCATAACCCCCTTATCCGTTATACAGGTAACGAGTATTCTCTTTTAAAATAGCTGCCAGTCAGCTTAGCTCTAGAAGCAAGAAGGCGTGTATAGGTGCTTTATAAGTCGGCAGGGGGTAAATACTAGTGAAAAAGGAAGGCAGGTGTGCAGGTAGCTTTTCTAACAGACACGTGTGTGCACTAAGCTGCTTAAGTCTAAACCCTCCCGCAGTAGTCAGGTGGCATGTGAAAACTTACTTAACTGATCTCTTACATTGAGTAGAGTCTCTGTGCTGAGAGAGCCTTTTCAGCCGTTTAAGAGGATTAACTAGGACAGGGTACATAAGGAGTGAAACGCCGAATAGCGGCTACTCAGTCTCGTGCAGCACAAGCAGCAGCATCTAGCAGCGGCTTCAGCAGCAGCTGCACGTGCAGCACAAGCAGCTGGCAGCGACTTCAGCAGCACAAGCAGCACGAGCAGCACAAGCCGTAGCATTTGTCAGCAGCATCCGTGACATCGTCAGCAGCAGCCCCCATGACCTTGTCAGCAGCACAAGCAGCCAGCAGCTGCTGGCAGCTGCTTCAGCAGCTGCTGGCAGCTGCTGCACGAGCAGTAGCACAAGCAGTAGCATCTGTCAGCAGCAGCAGCAGCAGCACAAGCAGCCAGCAGCTGCTGCATGAGCAGCACAAGCAGCACAAGCAGCAGCACCGACAGCAGCAGCAGCAGCAGCAGCGGTGTGGACCACTAAAGTCGAGATGAAGCCTAGTGACATTTGACATGAAGCTTGAAAAACACAGTGACAGGTGACATGAGCAATTCTTAAAATCGACATGAGATATGAGCATAATTAAGCGACATCGACATGCGCCATGGCTATTTTTTAAGACAAACATCATATGTCATAGCCTCCTCATCCAAACCTCCACTAGTAGTGCTCTATAAGCGCAAGCTGTAAACCCTCTCCTCCCCTCGTGCACACAGGCGAATTATCAGAGTCAGCCAATGGTGTCAATACCCCTCTCATACAAGGGTCGGGCGCTGCTGGACTATAATAGATGAGTCAAGGACCGTTCTACTGAGGGTCAGGCAGGCTAAGTCGGACATTCAATGACAGGTAGGTCTTTGACAACCTTGCTTGAAAGTCTGGACAGCATTGACAGACTGGGGCATAAGGATCTCGCATGGTCAGACTTTCAAGCAAGTTTTGCTAAAGTCGCGTTATTGAATGTCCGACCTAGCCTGACCCACAGTAGAACGGTCCTTGACCCGTCTATTATAGTCCAGCAGTGCCCGACCCTTGGCTGAGAGCAGTTTAAGCGCCATTGGGTGTCTCTGATATTTGCCTCTGTGTAAGATGAGAAAAAAAGTCTGTTGAAAGACTATATTTCAAGCCAGAAAACTGTAATTAGCTTTCCAAGTTGTTTATTTAACAATATCTTAGCCTAGCAAGCAGCTGTCAGATGTCATCTAAGAAAAAAAATGTGAGCTGTTAATAGATTCAAGAGAAATTAGTTTACAAATAGCCCGTGTAAGTACGCCCATGTCTTGCTTATTTCTCATAGGGTTGTAAGATAGTCACATCATGATGCACATCATCATAAACGCAATCATGATACCTTTCATGGTAAGTAGACTCGCCTCTCTGCCCTCTCTTTTAGAGAGGGCAGAGAAGCGAGTCTCACTCTTAAAAAACCCTGCCCCTCCCCCCCTCCCCCCCCATGCATCTTAAAGAGTGCCCCCCAGAGTGCCCCTCTCCCCCCCCTCCCCCTCCTAGAAAAAAAGAACCGCATTTTTAAATTATTTTTTAGCAAGCTTTTTCAGCTTGCTTTTTTTTTCTTTTTTTAAATTTATTTATCCATCAAAATCTCAAGTGACTTATTTTGAAAGCCAACCTAGTAGTCACGTGACCCCCTTAAGTAGGTCACTTCCCGTCACGTGACCTATTTGAATTTCCCGCCAACATGGTGGTCACGTGACCCTCTTAAGTAGGTCACTTCCGGTCACGTGACCTATTTGAATTTCCCGCCCAAAGGTCACGTGACCGGAAGTAGGTCACTTCCGGTCACGTGACCTATTTGAATTTCCCGCCAAAAGGGAGGCCTCTCATTGGCTGCTTTTGAATTTCCCGCCAAAAGGGAGGCCTCTGATTGGCTGCAGGTCGATTGAGTAATAAACAGTACTTAACTATAGTCCCGTTCCGATACATACAATACTACTTGAGAAAAATGACTTTATTTGACCAGATTAATAAAAAATTCATGGAATGTGAAACTATAACTCAATTGTGATTTTTTTGCCAAGTTTTAGAAAGATTTCATTTATATTTTATGATGGATACATGTCTATTCTAGGTGAATCCAGAAGATCTAAGATCCCCTTACGGGAGCAGCTGAGGAATATTGAGTTTAATGATAGAATAGCTATAAACACTGAGCACAGCCTGGCCTGTGCCGTGGTTGCCGGCATGCACGGCTGCACGGCTGGGATGTCACTGTCGCCCCCTCCCTCCATACACCCACCCCGGGCTTGGATGCCCCCCCCCCTCACAAAGGGTTACAGCCCAAGGCTGAGGCAAGCACTCCACACCTGTAGGTGTCACCAGATGCTCATAATTATGGCATGTGCATACACCAAGCGTTGTGCATTCACACTTCAGACCTGCATGTGGCTCTGTCCAATATGTCAAAGTAAAGTTATACTAATTCTACTCTTTGAGGTGAATATATGAGCCACAACTGAGTGTATGCGGATAGAGAGGGGGATGGAGTTGCTAAGGCCGGGGAGAAGCTATGTACTGTGAAAGTACTTATATTCACGGGTGTAAATTTTCGCTGAGGTGACCAAAAAGACTAATTTGCGGGTATTTATTCCAGACTGTAGCATATAAGAATTTCGCGGATTTTTCATTTCCGTGAATATAGCGAAAATATTTACCCAGTAAAAACAAAGTACGACCACAGTATACCTTGGCCGGCCTGCCTGAGGCTGGGCAGCAGAGGGTGTGCACGAGAGTAAAGGGAGGTGGGGCAGGGGGGGGGGGGGGTAAAGCCGTCCCCGGGAATGAGGGCGGACTTTTCAATACAGGACGTCCTATCTTCCCGGCTGTTGCTTGGACCTGGTATATGTACATGTTTCAAAATTCCGGGACTCACGGTTTTACCTCTGGGCCCACAATTTATTGAGGTTGCGGACCTGGTAGGTTCATAACCTTAATTGTTAGTGTCTACACCTGTTTGCTCGCTAAAATATGAAGCTACAACTAACCTCGATCTCATGCTGGGTTTCCGTGGTGACCACATCTAGCTGCTTTAGACGCGCCCACATGCGCCCGACTTGTACAACTTGTGTGAGCTCACTGAGCTTGTCCTTTAACAAGTGTTTGTACTGGGCTGACAGTCTGACAATCTCCTGCTGGGCGGTGTTGTTGGGGTCCCACAGGGGGAGGTACATTGTGGCGGCAGGCTGCTGGTGGGGGTGTTTAGAGGTTGTGTGGGGGCCCTGGTGTAGAGCAGCAGGGTTAGGTATCTTATGTGGTAGAGCCTCACTACTGTTGTCACTCTCACTGCTGGATACTTCTTTCTCCAGCTGCTTCATTTGTTTCTTCTCCTTCCTCTTTTTCCTTCTCCTCAGCTCTTTGATCTTTCTCCTGAGCTCCCACTGTTCCTCATCACTGGACGTATCCAAACTTGACCCATCTCGAGTCGCCATTTTGTTCTACCTGTATGGTACGATAATATGCCTGGTAAATCCCATACAGGTGGCGCGGGGCCTCTATCTGTTTGTTTATAAGTCAAGTGTTTGTGAGTGGAGATATCAGAGATCTGACTTTAACTTCACTGAGCCTCTGTTATCATCTTGGTGATAACGGTTGTGTGGGAAGACAGGGACAGAGTCTTACACATGTAGGGCAGTTATTATCTGTATTTGTTTTGTGTCTTACTGATATCAACCTACCGCACAACTATACATATAGTATAGCGTATATATTATATAGATCATAATGTATTATTTATTGCAACTTATGCATACAAATAAAACACTTATTTGGCCTGTAAAACTTTATTATCAATGTGACCCCCTGACAGAAATGAGGACTGATTGCCATATATATAGTGTGCCTTGCATTTACTGCATATTAAGCCATTGGGTGGGTCCCTAAAGAGAGATTAGAAATGAAGTGCCGTTCCAATGAAGGGGGCACTAAATTTTGAAGGTGGTTTCATATAGCTATTGCCCCGACCAATCTTAGAAAAAAAGTTCTCTGCGTAAAATTGCACCGTTTGCGTGTAGGGCAAGGTCAAAGGTCAAGGTCATTCAAAAATAGGGCTAGGCTAGAAAATTTACTTATTTTTTAACTGCTCTGTTAATATCAACAGGGCAGGTCCAAAATTTTATGTCAAGGTAGGCTGATATGGGACCTTTATCTTTTAAAAATTAAAATGACCATGGCCAAGGTCAAGGTTGCTATTTTCAAGGTCAAATATTGAAATATGGCCCAAAATAGCTTTTAAACTTGGTTTCAATAGCTCTGGTGATCAGGAATATCATCATAAGTATGACCTATGATGCTCAAATGATGAGGAAATGTCATAGGGACAATTTTTACTCGAAATTACTGAGAAATGGCTGCAGTTTCCATGGCAACCAGTACCTATTTCAATGTTTGATATAATAAATAGCTGCAATGAGAAAAATCTCATGGTCACCTTTAGAGCTAAATTTGTATTGAAACACCTAGATGTCTGGCATAGATATAGAACACGATGACTGCCTTATATAAATTCCTTAATATGACCACTTTCAAGGTCAAGGTCATAGGAGCAAGGTCAAATACAGGAATTTCTGTCTTTTCGGCCATGTTTGCTATATTTAGACATAATCCATTAAGAATACAATGATGTCTATGGGCATTTGTTTTTTTGGCATTGTCTTTTTGTATAGCCAATGGCCCTAGTAAACATAGGCCAAAAGTTTTCCACTCAAGGTCATGTAGTTGTCTTGCAGGATGAGGTCAAAGGTCAAGGTCACGCAAAATGCTTCTTAGGCCTGATATATATATATATATACAGGCCTGGAATTAAGATGATATTATGAAATATACATCAATGATTCCAGATTATAAATATCATTGAATAGCAGAGAATCATCGTATAATAATGATGAATCACCATAAATATACAACAGGAAAGGCCTGTAAAATTTACGGGGGAAAGCAAAATACGGTGACCGTAAAAGAAACGGGAAAAGGTTGGCATTCAGTGATGCCAGTGATTCACCATATTTTTTACGGATATTTTTTAAGGCTAAAAGGCCTGGAGGGGCCCTGGTGGTGCTCTTGCGAACTACCAGGTTGAGGCATTATATTGTTTTCACTTGACAGGAAGTCAGTACGGGTGCCGCCATTTTGTTTTAAGGGGTGCCGCCATTTTGTTTTAAGGTGTCACAACACAAATTTATGCTTATAATTATAAAATTAATATTAATCAACCTTCGATTCTGAGGTTGATCATAAGCATACCCGTACCCCCTAACATGGACCCAATGAATTCAGTGGTTCTATTGGTTTGTTACTAAGACAGCTGGTTGCCTAGCAACAGCTATTCTAATTGGTTATCTGCCTAGCAACTCCCCTTTCCATGCTCCTGAGGTTGATTATAAGCATATCTACCCCCCTAACATGGACCCAAGGAATTTAATGGTTCTATTGGTTTGTTGCTAAGACAGCTGGTTGCCTAGCAACAGCTATTCTAATTGTTTATCTGCCTAGCAACACCCATTTCCATGCTCCTGAGGTTGATTACAAGCATACTCCCCTTCTAACATGGACCCAAGGAATTCAATGGTTCCATTGGTTTGTTGCTAAGACAGCTGGTTGCCTAGCAACAGCTATTCTAATTGTTTATCTGCCTAGCAACACCCATTTCCATGCTCCTGAGGTTGATTATAATCGTACCTACCCCCCCTAACATGGACCCAAGGATTTCAATGGTTCTATTGGTTTGTTGCTAAGACAGCTGGTTGCCTAGCAACAGCTATTCTAATTGGTTATCTGCCTAGCAACACCCATTTCCATGCTCCTGAGGTTGATTAGAGTCCTACCTACCCCCCCTAACATGGACCCAAGGGATTCAATGGTTCTATTGGTTTGTTGCTAAGACAGCTGGTTGCCTAGCAACAGCTTTTCTAATTGTTTATCTGCCTAGCAACACCCATTTCCATGCTCATGAGGCTGATTAGAATCATACCTACCCCCCCTGACATGGACCCAAGGAATTCAATGGTTCTATTGGTTTGTTGCTAAGACTGCACTGGTGGCCACCTAGTGGCTGTATATTACACTTAATCCCTGTAATGGCAAGTTTTCCCCTGTTGTGTCACATCTGTCAGTTATATCATCCTCCCGCCCTGTTTATATGGTGTCTTGAATGGGTCCCCTACCAATATACCAACCATGTAGACATTATGTTCCTTCAAATGCAAGAATTGCGGTTGTTGCCGCGTATAAAAATGCCTGAGGCATTTTTTACGCGGCAACAACCGCAATTCTTGTTTACAGTGTAGTCTGGACAGCAGACTATTCAACTCACACCCATACAAAAGTTTATGGCCCCTAAAACTTCATATTCAGGACATATCAGCAGCTAGCTATAGTTCTAAGATGTCTAACAAGCTAGATCAAGTAATATCCCTCTAGTCCCTAATACCAAGTTACGTAGTATTCTGCCATATACAGAGCGACTGGAAGGCCTCTCTGAGGGTAAAACTAGAGAAGATACTCTCCCTGCAGATTCTTGGTCTAGACTCAAAACCAGTTGTTTATATGATATGATACATTCCCGCATAGTGGAACTTTATTCATACAAAGAGTTAATTGTGGCATCTCCCCTCGTGACAGAATGCCCAACCCTTACCTCGGTGCTGCCACCTGGTGTGCAATATGAGAAGTAGACTGCAGGTTTCTACCCGGGTAGTCCCTAGTTAGTGAGAGCACTTTAACATGTTGATTTAACATCTTGTAGAAACCCTTCACGAATATGTAAAGAATTACCTTTTATTTCTTAACCCTGCTTTTATCAAGCACACAACCTAAAATGTGTACAACAGGGTTTAATATAAACCCGGTCACAGGGTGATCAGGGCCCGGGGGGCCACTACCTCAGCATTGATGACCATGTGTGAACACGATTCCAAGGGATAGGGTATGTTTTTGGGCCATAGGCAAGGGCCCGCGAGGGCCCTTGAAAAGGGTTGCTTTGTAGGCATTTCAATATTAAATACACATATTTATTCACAGGGCAAGGGTAAGGCCTACCATTTGAGGGCTATTGCTTTAAATTTTTCTCGGACCCCTTGATTAGGTTATGATTTTTGGTTAGTTTCCTGTGAAAAGGGTACTGTTTCGTTGATATTCCTCCCGTGATAAGGGTCCTAAATTTGAGGATATGTTCACACATAGTTACTATAGAAAAGGTAGGGAGTGGCCCCCCCCGGGGATCAGGGTGGTGGGGTTAGTTATAGCTAATCAGCACTAAGTCTGTACCACTGGAGGTGCCCATCACGTTAAAAACCTGCATGTAGCAGCGTTATACGTCATGGCAGCACAATGGTTGGGTACAGTTAGTTATGTTACATCCCCTGATGGTGCCTGATATCAAACAGCCCTTTTATGTTATTAGTCAGGGAGCCGCATACATCATTCTGCCTGCCTGCACTAAAAGCTGTATCACAAAGTAGCACCCACCGGGCCACACCAGATGGTCTTCTGTACATGAGTGCTTTCACAACCCAAGGTCCACAGGCCTTGCACAGGTGCAGGGGTAGACACTAACTTTTTCAGCTGTGGGCCACCCGGTCCCGTAGCTCCAAAAATCTATGGGCCGGACTTTTAGCTGTGGGCCAGGGAATATATTTTACTTTTTTTAAAGAGAAAATCATATAAATTCCTGATTTACCAATGTTAGAATGACACCAAATTGCTGTATTTCCTCACATTTTTCTCTTTCCAACGGCATATTACATTTCTCTAATGATCAGTTATATTCCTCTCAAATATCTTGCAAGATTTCCTGTGGGCCACCCGGGCCCATGGGAAGGTAATTCTGAAGAAAACTATGGGCCCAGAACCAAAATTACGGGCCATTGGCTCCCGGTCCAGCGTTAGTGTCTACCCCTGTTCATATAGGCATGCTCATTGATATAAATTATACCCATTGATATCTTAAATAACCTTGTCCACTGAGTCACGGGGGGATGGTAACACCAGATGGTCTTCTGTACATGAGTGCTTTCATAACCCAAGGTTCACAGGTGTTCTACCGGTGTGTTTTAGGGCACAATGTCCTTATCAGCATGCTCAATACTGGATAACATAACCCTTAATACCATTAATAGGCCTGTTATGTTATTAATCCGGGAGCCTCATCCATCACTCTGACTGCACTAAAAGCCCTGCTGCACCCTGGGTAGGTCCCGTGGGAGTTGGCGAGTTGTACAGCAGGGTTATAAGGGTACAATGTTAGCAATATGGCATGCTTTAAAAAACTCGCAGGACTAGGGTGAAGTCGCACCATGCAGACCCTCCTTATCAATGCTTTTGTCGCCATGTCGATTTTAAGAAATGCCCATATCGCCCATGTCGCTATAGTTATTTTAAGAAATACGCCATTCCCCGTGTCACGATCTATTTGCCTGTCTCATGTTACTAATACCCAAAATGGCCCACACATGCTGCCATGCCGAATTTAAGGGTCCTAGGCAATCCCTCTCCGAGATAGCTCCCCTTATTCTGCTTTTACTCTCTCTCTCTCTGCCCCTCTCTCTTTCGCTCTGTGTATTTCAGTCTATGGCTCTGTGTGTGTCAGCTAAGTGTAGTTCTCTGTCCCTGTCCGGAGTAAGAGCCTTTGTGCTCGAATAAGGCATTACCATGGAGAGCTAGCCCCTAGATACAAGGTCATTGGCTACTTCTGTGCTCCCCTGCCCTCTGCAGACAGCCCCAGCCTGTACCCCCCTGATTAGGCTGCCCTTACTGCCAGACTGCCTCTGCCTACCCTGACCTTAAAGCAGTGCTAATTGGGTGGCACACAGAACGGCCTCACGTCCGAGCCACCATTGTAACGTAGACTACCCTTAGCTTTTATTCTACCATTCATATCGTTCACTTGTGTGAATAGGGTCACTGCCATTGGGTTAGGACATACAGACGCAGGCTCCCGGGAAGCAGCTGGGGCGTGGGTCTAAAGGACTTTATATGGACTTGTATAGGGAGCCCTCTAAGAGAAACTGTCCTCTTTCACTCAATGTGTAATGTGTCCTGTAGAGGTCTGGGTCCCCCACAGACAGACATCCTCATTGCCATCCTCGTCCATCCACTTTTTATGTACACAGGACGCTGGTTATAACCTCCCCATCTTCTATCACCATCTCACAACGCAGGTCTGGGATGAGTTGTTTCTCCCTCCATCCCTCCCTCTTGCTCTTGCTCTTGCCTCTAGCTCACAGTTCCAGCCAGCAGTGTTGTGTTCTGTTGAGACTTGTAGATTTCATCAGTCGACACCAGGGCAACCTACATTTCCTTCATAGTTTGTTTTGTCTACCAAAAAAATGGTTTGATTTTGTTGATATCACAGATGGGTAGGTTGTAGGGAAGGATGACTTCCAGGTGTTCCAAACTCCTGTGAATAAAACGTTTATACTACCGAGAGCCTCATCCACTAAATATAAAACCCCTACCCATACAGAGGCATAGGAAGCTAATCTTTATTAGGGGGGGGGGGCACCCAACCAGCTTTAGGCATCAGCTTCCACGTGATGGAGCATACACACACTTATATTGGAATTGTATAAGAAAGCTGTGTTTTAGACCAATTAATCTCAGATTGGGGCCCTAAGGCCCTTCACCCAACTTTTTCCTATGTAGAAGAGGTAACATTTGGAAATTGTTATATCATAGGGTTTTGCCAATTTGTCAGGGGGGGGGATATATCCAGGCCCCCTCTCATCTATGACTGGGGAGGCCCGGCCTCCACTAGCCCCCCTTTACCCATGCCATTGCCATAATACTATCATCTCTGCAGTCAGCCCCAGCCCAAGACACAACAACACACACGGACCCTGGTTATTATTGACTAACATGTCCTCACTTCCCGCAGCCCGCAGCATTGTTGGCCTCACTACACATAGCCTTTTTAACATCCATCTACTCAGTCTGCTACTGGCATTTACATAAGTCAGTAAATATGGCATCGGTATTTACTGGGATTTACGCAAGTTAGTAAATATGGCAGAGGTTTACTGACATTTCCGTTTCGGTAAATCCATTAACTCATGCAGTGTATGCCTTTTGTGTGCAGCTCCTTTTGTCCCATCCAGCCACCACTGAAAGCACTCCCCCCCCTAGCTGTATCTGTCAGCGGGCCTTTACAGTTCCCTTATACACAGTTTGGCTGTTGTTCGTATGTACTTTTAGAGTTGTTTTCACGTGTGTGTTGGCTCTAACCTGCAGCTGATCACCCAGAAGACCTGTCTGCTATAATAGAGTAGAGGAAGACATCTAAAGTGTTAGTTGTAGACCTTGGTCATGTGTCTTTAAAGTGGCATGATCACCAACCGTTTCCCATTCACATTTCCAGTACTGTTCTAGTCTACTATGTGGTTCCTATCAGCTTATTGCCATTGCCAGGGAAACTTTTTGAACGTGTTATATGTAAGAGACTTCAGAATCACATGAACTTGTATGGTCTTTTGACCCCAGCGCAGCACGGCTACCGGCCTGGTCACTCTACTATCTCAGCAACATCCTCACATATTAAATTCATTTTAAACAATATTATTAATAATCTACCCACATACTGCCTATATCTCAATTACAAGAAGGCATTCGATACGATATCCCACTCTATTCTATTAAAAAGGTTAGACGGTTTTGGTCTTAGTGAAAATACCTGCGCTTGGTTCAAAAGCTACCTGACTGATAGGGTACAGCGCACCATAGCTAATAACACACTCTCAGGGGATAATTCTATTGTATATGGCATTCCACAGGGGTCCATCCTTGGCCCTATCCTGTTCTCTATATATATTAATTCATTACCTTTAATTGGAAATTTCGATATTGTACTTTACGCTGACGATGCGGTTATATCTGTCACCAATCCTGATCACATGCAAGCCTGTATAGATAAGTTATCAGTGTGGTTCCGAGAGCATAGTTTAACTGTTAATGAGAAGAAAACCCAATGGATGGTTTATAACAATGTACTTAAAGCTAACCCTGTTTTTACTATGAACAATATCACCCTGGAAAGATGTTATACCTTCAAGTACTTAGGCATCACTATGGACCCTGAACTCTCCTTTATTAGCCATAGGAAACAGACTATGTCTAACATTAGGCATAAGATCAATGAACTAGGTAAAATAAGAACCCATGTTGACAATACCACTGCCTTAAGTATATATAAGGCCATGGTGATACCCTGTTTCGACTACGGCGAATTCATTTGGGACAGAGGCAAGATAGGAGAAAACTGGGAGCTCCAACTGCTACAGAACAAAGGTCTGCGAACAGTTTACAAGGTTAAGCTTGAGGAGAACCCCCTGTTTAATACTGATGAGCTACACACTAAGAGTAGGTGCCTGTACCTTAGCCACAGACAAGACATGCACTTGCTTTTTTATGCCTTTTCTTTGTCAAAGCTGCCTGACATGCAGGATTTACATGACATACCTAAGTAGTATATATGTATCGGAACGGGACTATGCTTAAGTACTGTTTATTACTCAATCGACATGCAGCCAATCAGAGGCCTCCATTTGGTCACGTGACCGGAAGTGACCTACTTAGGGGATTAGTGGTGACGTCATGTGACCTAGTTAGCCAATCAGAGGCCGTCATTTGGTCACGTGACCGGAAGTGACGTCATATGACCTACTTATGGACCGGAAGTGACGTCATATGACCTACTTAGGGGACCGGAAGTGACGTCATATGACCTACTTTAGGATCACGTGACCGGAAGTGACCTGATGAGTCATGTGACCGGAAGTGACGTCACATGACCTAATGGACAACCGGAAGTGACCTCATTGAGGATCACGTGACCGCAAGTGACCTGATTGATCACGTGACCGGAAGAAGAAGAGGTGACGTCACGCGACTTGATGAAGAGATGAGCGTCTTTAAGGGGTCACGCGCTTTAAAATGTGATATATATTCTTTTTGGAGGAGGAGGAGGAGGCGAGTCTCTTATTTTTTTTGGTAAACCAATAAAAAACACAACGATATAAGTTTGTTTTTTCATTTTATTTTTTTATGAGCGACTGGAAGTGACTTATTGAACTAGGTAGAAGCGTTCTTTAGAGTGTATAAGGGGGGAGGGGAGGGGAGGGGGGGAGGGGGGCCCCCTTTAAGATGCATGGGGAGGGGGGCGCTTTTAGGATGCATGGGGCGGGTGGGGGGGAGGGGAGGGGAGGGGAGGGGGGAGGGGGGAGGGGGGCACTCTAGGGGGGTGGGGGGCACTCTAAGGGGCGTTTGTCTCTTTTAAGAAAAAAAAGAAAGAAAAGAATTTAATCGAGAGACACACTTCTTCCTCTCGAGAGGAAGAAGTGTGTCTCTTAATTTTTTTTGTTTAGGAAGTGACCTGATGAGGCACGTGACTAGAAGTGACGTCGTCACATGAGTGACACTTTAAGAGGTCACGCGACTTACTAATAAAAGAAGACGTATGAAAATAAAAACACAACAATAATTTTATTCTATTTTTTTATTTCTTTTTTTTCAATCTTGATAAACACTCTATTTTTGAAAAGATGCACTCAATCAATCAATAACACACTTATAATTTTTTTCATATCTCTAAAGGACTCGTTGTCACACCGTCAGAATGCACGCGACGCTTATAATACAAGTAGCGCACGCCGTCTTTCTCTATGGTGTAGGTGACCATTTTGTTTCGCACCACTTTGAAATTTCTATTTACCGCAAGGAGAGTTTTTTGTTGGCGAAGAACATCCAAGAAGTCGTCTGGTTCTTTAGGGTTTTGTTTCTTCTGTACACCTTTTGCACTCCATTTTTTGGATTTTCTTTCACCGGTGCCGCTGACTCGATCGTAGCAAATGTAAGTCTTAGGGTTGAGATCCCGTCACCTTCCCACTCCGCTTTCATAAGCCCCGAAGTTCTCAGATCGTGAAGGTAACGTCTCTCACAACATCCGCCGGGTGGCGGACACCATTCTCGCACTCTTTCCGTTTTTGTCTTCACGAAAAGCTCTAAGTGATCGTAGCACACCGCTGTCGGAATCCACTTTCGTTTCTCTCTGAAGTATGTCTCTCTCAGGCGAGGTTTGACTAGGTCATCCAACGTGTCACCACTGAGAGCCATGTAAAGACTGTCGGTGTCCATTTGACAAAGAGCATAATTGCGCCAATCGACGAATCTATCCAAGAAGTCGTATGTGAACTCTAACATTTTCAACTTCGCGTACTGGTATACCATGAACCCTATTTGAATAGGGAGGTTGTTCTTGACTGTTTTCGGTTGTAGTTCGACTTCAAACAGATCAGAACTCAACTCGGACGCCTTTTTGAAGCGCCACGAATTGGCCAATAGTTCGAACTTCCGACTGTCAGTGTATCTCACCGCCGTGTGTTTTCATTTGTTGCAGATTGTTTTACCGTACGTGGCGTTTCCCATTAACTTGTAACAGTCTGACAGAATTTTCTCGTTCTCGTTCACGTCGCCACGTCTGTATGAGAGTTGCGTTGTTCTGGGAGGCGTGAAAGTAGCGCAGTTTGCTCTTGTCTTCTCTGTGTTGTAAGAGTAAGCCTACCGAGAAACCCACTTTGTATCTGAATCTTTGCGTGAAGTGAATGCGACGCATAGTATCTACAGCGTCACTCAACTCGCCGGTTGGTAGCCTGAAGTTTGTTACACTCACGCGAGTCCCGTGCATCCTGACGCCCGTTTGTATTGCAGGCTAATTCGCCGTGAACGTTTCCTCACAGTTCGGTACAGAAAATATGCGCGGAGGGATAGTCACCCCGTCCAGAGATTCGCGTCGACAGGTTATCTTTCGGCAATCGCCTTCGCCGCATAGAGGGCAAAACTTAGGTATTACTCTACATTTTTCTACGTGTCTCTCGTGATTGTACGGTCTTTTAAAAATTTTGAAACACTTTTCGCAGACGTACTGCGTCATATTTTTTTTGTTTTTTTTGTTTTTTCACTTAGTTACCAATTAAAAAAAGTTTTTTCCCCAACTACTTAGCCGTCTATCTATCTATCTATCTATCAATCAATCTATCTATCTGTCTATCTATCTATCTATCTATCTATCTGTCTGCTGTCTGTGTATCCGTCTGTCTGTCTCATACAGCGTACGTCAAACACTGTGTGTGTCTGTGCGCGTGAGCGTTGAGCGTCTCTCATTCCGAATCTATACCGAGAAATTTGAGAATAACCTCTGTTTTGTCATCCAACTCTTTGAGCGCTCTGGCGGACAGCGTCACCCCCTGCTGTGTGGGTTTTTTGTCAGGACCTTCGTACTTGCGCACGTGGATGAGGTTCTTACCGCTGTAGTAGCTCACAGCTGCGTACACTTCGCCCTCCTCATCCAGCACTGCAAACCAGGGGGTGTGATTAGGTCTTTCTTGCGCGGACGCTGTGTCGCGTATGCGCACCACTGCGCGGATATCGGCGATGTGCGCTATTAGCTCGCGCAGCGCGTCGGCAGTGAAGTGCACTCGCTTGCTTCTGGTCAGAGATGCCTCTTTCACCTGGCCGTCTTTTGTGTAGGGCGGCCTCCTAGACAGTCTAGCCACGTCCTCCCAGATCTCCAGCGTCAAAGTCCCGTCTAAGCAGAACTCTACCCCGAGAGGACGGGAGGTTTTCTCTGGTTCTTCTCGTCCATCTTCTCCTTTTTCTTGTATTTTTCTCTTCTTAGTAGGCCTTGTTGTTCTGGAACCCGCCTTAGAACGTTTCACACCCGCAAGAAGAGTAACACCATCAGCGTGAGCTGAATCAGCAGCAGAACCGATAACAGGAGCAGCGTCAGCGCTGGTGGTATCCGAGGCCTCGTTGTTGGAACAGAGCAGCCACACGCCGTCGGTGCTGAGTGTAGCGGTAGAAGATGAAGCGCCACCGCCCTCGTAAGGTGGCGGTGAGGGCAGTCGCCACGGACCGGACGCGCTACCAGTGGAAGTGAGGTCGAAAGCAGTGGAAGAGGGGAGCCGAAAAAACGTACCGTCCTCCCGTTGCCCTTCGGGTTCGTCGTACGCCTCGTCGTCAGCGTCGTTCTCTGTCTCACCCTGTTGCTGCTGCTCCTCCTCCTCCTCCTCCTCCTCCTCTTCTTCTTGGTTTAGGGGCTGAGTGTCCGAATAGCTGTAACTCTCGGCGCGAGCGGCGTCGATGGCGTCGGTTGATGTAGTGGTGGAGAGGGGCTGTGCAATGTGCGGCAGGTCATCAAAATCAGCAACAGTAGTGGGGAGGTAAAAACCCGGTTGCCAGTACTGCGCTGTGCCAGGAGCGTTGTCGTCAGTAGTAGTAGCGGTAGCAGCAGGTGCAGCAGCAGCAGCAGCAGCAGCAGCAGCAGGCGCAGCAGTAGCAGGCGCAGCAGCCTCAGCAGGCGCAGCAGTAGCAGGCGCAGCAGTAGCAGGCGCAGCAGCAGCAGCAGCAGCAGCACGAGGATCACCAGCACCAGCAGCAGCAGCAGCAGCAGCAGGCGGGGCGGCAGTAGCAGCGGCAGCGCGCTTAGCAGCAATGTGTACCGTCGCGAGTGTAACAACGTCGCTAGCACGACGACTACTACCAGTAGTACTGCTACTACTACCACCACTACTACTACTACTACTACTACTACCGCTACTACTACTACTACTACTGCTGCGAGCGCTCGCTACAGCGGGAGGGTGATAAGACCAAGCGGTTGCGGTGGTAGTCTCATTTTCAGTAACAAGAGGAGGCACTGACGCTAAACGAGCGCTGTTCCGCGTAGTCTTCTTGTTCTTGAACTTGCTTAGATCCTTGGACAGCACTAGGTGTTGTACTTTGCTCATGGTGGTGACTGTAGAGAGCGGCAAAAGACTGAGTGAGTGAATGGGGGTTTCCAGGCCCCTTATATACGCCTTCTGGCTTCTAGAGCTAAGCTACTTACTGTCCCTGTTCAGCTGCCGCCGGCTGACCGGCGGCCATTCACAAAGAGAAACAAAAGACATAATGCATGACGTTTTCAGCTGGATCCCTTTCCCCCCTTTTGAGAGATCGACTGTCATGAGCTAAGCTACTTACCACCCTGTTTAGCAATTCAACGCGCATTAGCTGTATAAAGGATTAAGCGGTTGCTGCCGCCGGCTGACCGGCGGCCATTCACAAAGAGAAACAAAAGACATAATGCATGACGTTTTCAGCTGGATCCCTTTCCCCCCTTTTGAGAGATCGACTGTCATCAGCTAAGCTACTTACCACCCTGTTCAGCAATTCAACGCGCATTAGCTGTATAAAGGATTAACGGTCATGAGCTTAGAGTGTGTATACAAAAAAACTACAGGAGGCGTGTGGCGTGAAGCAGGACCCCCTAAGACGAGTGTGTCTGTCTGTGAGTGGAGGCGTGTGCATGTGGTGAGCGACTTAAGTGTAAAACAAAAAAAATCACCGCCTCCTGCCGTGGTGAGTAGACCGGGCCGGCCGGCGGCGGCCCGCTAGTTCAATAGGGGTGACAGCTGACTAAGGCTGTGCATGAAAAAATCCGATTTTTACCTGACCTCTGACGTTTGTTACAATGAATGTCAGAGGGAGAGAGAGTCGTCCTCAGGTAGGGGGTAGGAGGTAAGGCTATGGATGAGGAAAAAACACCATTTTCAGCTGGTCTCCACCGATAGCGATGACATACTCCTCGTCATCTAAGCTCTTAAGAAGCTCTTAAGGAGCGGAGCGGCTGAAAAGCGTCATGCGGACAGGTCGCTAGACAGCTGGGGTGCTGTTGGAAATAGGATTAAACTCCCTCTGTATAAAAGCTCTGATTTCTGTTGGAAAAAAAACATATCGCCTCTGACCACAGTAACGTCTACTACCACCACCACCGCCACCACCGCCGCCACCGCCGCTGCCGCCGCCGCCGCCGCCACCGCCAAGACGAGACGAGATGGCTCAAGCTATTCCACTTTCAAGCTCGCCTTCACCTCCTTGTCCACCTGAAAAAAAGTTAATGCGGCTTGACGACGTGAGACGCGCGGGGCAGACCGATGGGGAGAATAGAGAGGTAGGACAGCGGCGCTTAGCATATAGCGACGCCTTGCTTCGTCAACTAGGTAAAGAGTTGAGAGGATCTTGGAGAGAGTTGGGCAGTAGCTTAAAAGTTACCGCCGCCCGTATGGATGCTCTAGTAGAGCGCAGTGTCAAGACACCGGAGGAGCTGTGTACGGCGATGTTCCGAGTCTGGTGGGGTGAAACCCCGCATCGTCATAGATGGGGAGAGCTCGGCCGCGTCTTCACCCGCATTAGGCGAGTGGAACTGTTGGCTCAGTGGATGACCCTTCTCCACAGGCAGGGGTTGGATTTCGAGAACCCCGACTCGCACGCGATGCATAAGCACTTGGGCGCCCTCGGCAGACGCCTAGGTAGCAGGTGGAAAGAGGTGGGGGGCCATTTAAAATTGTCGCCTGAGAGGTTAGATAAGATCGCTGAAGAATGCGAATACGGAGGAAGTCCCGCTGAGTGGGCCTTCCGAGTGTTGAAAATGTGGCAAGCTGAAGCTGACGGTGCCGGCAGTACGCCTTTTGAACTCCTTCGAGTGTTGACTGAGGACGTGGGAAAATTTGACCTCGGCATCGCGATACTACTTGCCTTTATCAAGCAAGAAACAACGAGAACAACGGACATGTGAATTGTTGTGTTTTATTTTCATACGTCTTCTTTATTAGTAAGTAAAAAAAAATATTATAACAATTAAGTCGCGTGTCCTCTCAAAGTGTCACTTCCTCCGGTCGCGGCTGATCGCCTCATCAGAGCACGTGATAAACAAAAAAATTAAGAGACACACTTCTTCCTCTCGAGAGGAAGAAGTGTGTCTCTCGATTAAATTCTTTTCTTTCTTTTTTTTCTTAAAAGAGACAAACGCCCCTTAGAGTGCCCCCCCACCCCCCTAGAGTGCCCCCCTCCCCCCTCCCCTCCCCTCCCTTCCACCCCACCCGCCCCATGCATCCTAAAAGCGCCCCCCCTCCCCATGCATCTTAAAGGGGGCCCCCCTCCCCCCTCCCCTCCCCTCCCCTCCCCCTTATACACTTTAAAGAACGCTTCTACCTAGTTCAATAAGTCACTTCCAGTCGCTCATAAAAAAATAAAATGAAAAAAAACTTATATCATTGTGTTTTTTATTGGTTTACCAAAAAAAATAAGAGACTCGCCTCCTCCTCCTCCTCCAAAAAAAATATATATCACATTTTAAAGCGCGTGACCCCTTAAAGACGCTCATCTCTTCATCAAGTCGCGTGACGTCACTTCTTCTTCTTCCGGTCACGTGATCAATCAGGTCACTTCCGGTCACGTGATCCTCAATGAGGTCACTTCCGGTTGTCCATTAGGTCATGTGACGTCACTTCCGGTCACGTGACTCATCAGGTCACTTCTGGTCATGTGATCCTAAAGTAGGTAATATGACGTCACTTCCGGTCCCCTAAGTAGGTCATATGACGTCACTTCCGGTCCATAAGTAGGTCATATGACGTCACTTCCGGTCACGTGACCAAATGGCGGCCTCTGATTGGCTAACTAGGTCACGTGACGTCACCACTAATCCCCTAAGTAGGTCACTTCCGGTCACGTGACCAAATGGAGGCCTCTGATTGGCTGCATGTTGATTGAGTAATAAACAGTACTTAAGCATAGTCCCGTTCCGATACATTATATACTACTTACCTACTCGCAGACACTTAGGTAATAGGCTTAGGGCTATACGTAGCCTTAAGCCTATAATAGTTAAGAGTGCCCTTTACCGAGCCATCGAACGATGGAATAACCTTAAACCAGAATACACAAGGCTTGAGACCCTTTGGGAGTTTAAGAAACCCATTAAGCGCGACTACCCTGATTGTTTCATGGTGTAAACTTGTCATCTCGACTTACTGTATCTTTCTCATCTCATCTCATCTCTTTTATATTATGATTGTGCACATGTTATTATGTAGCTGAATGTCTGATATTACATAATATCCGCGATAGTAACTGTTTAACTATGTCTCCATAGCTTAATATGAATATAAAAGACCGTCTAACAAATTCTGTAAACTAGATAGGGGTCCGGACGGCAGAAAGGCAATGCGCCTAAGTCTAGGTTTGGCTATTACTAGCCATTAGATCCAATAAATACTTTAAAAAAAAAAAAGTGTGAGTGGTGATATTGCCCCGGTAAACTGTCAGTGTCTGTCAGTCCTTAAGCTAGTCTGTCAGTCCAATGGGTCACAACTTGTTTAGTTTTATTCTTTATTAAATGGATACATTTGCGACAAGTTAGGAAGTTTAAGCATTAATGAATTTAAAACAACTTACTGACTCTGGTATATAAACGTGTTGTTACAAGAGGACCTGGATAAAGCAAACTGGATCAATGTTACTTATTGATATTAATATGTATCAAGACAAAGAGAAATAGTAACACATATTCTTGAACTGAAGATCAACAAAAGGGGGTTGTAGGCAGCAGGACATTTAAACTGTTATGACGAAAATCATGCGATTCTTTGGATACCATCAGTATATTCCAGAAAACACTCCAAAAAAGGAATACTCTATTTTGAGCAACTTCTCCCTGGACCGGTACTGATATTCCCTCTAGCCTCCCTAGCTTTCCATGGGTTGTTGATCGTTGTTGTCATATGTGATCAAAGACAATGCTGGTTGTGGGGCAGGCTTCAGACAGCGGCTGTGATTGGCTGCTCAGTGATTTACGTATCGACCAAACATGTGCCCTGTACAGCAGCCTGGTACAGGACGGCATCCCGGGGATCTCTGAGTCAGTACACGTTTACAGTCTTAATCGGCCGGGAGTTTGTGCAAAAATCAGATGCAATTGTTTGGATATTGGGATGGTAATAGCTACAAATCAATGGAAACTGTAAGCAAGCTGAGAAATAAAACCTCATTTAATTCTATGGTCCATTGCATGGAAAAATAATGTCTAAGTATACAATAGGAAAGAGCATAGACTGAAAATATAGAGAAATAGAAATGTTATTCAAGAAGTACATGTATACTCACTTTAAACGGGTACCAACAAGGACATTAGAATATGATAACAAATCTACATAAAGTGTAACATCTACCCTTACCTAATCTACATACAAGAGACTCCCCATCCAGCGCCCCTCCCTCATTACTATACTTTATGTCAGTGTGGGTATTCTGCTGCCATAATGACAGCCCTACTGGGGGGCTGTATGTCACAAACTGCTGCTGTAGATGTACACATATACTGTACATGGACATATTCTGTACCTTATACCAGGGAGGGGGTGGGGGGTCATACACAGAGTGAGATATTAAAGGCCAGAAGTCAGAGAGGGAAGCAGGGGGAGATATCTAGAAGGGGTGATTGATAGAGGGTAGAAGTATATGGAGATAGACAGGGGGAAGAGAAAGCAGTGGACAACATGTATAGAAAACCAACATCTTTATGTGAGGGTACAAGAATAAAAATAAACAGAGGAGTCTTTCTCCTTACATAGCAAACCAACATCTTTATGTGAGGGTACAAGAATAAAAGTAAACAGAGGAGTCTTTCCCCTTACTCTGCATCCTCTATGCCACTATGCCTTCCCTCACTACTCCCCCTCTCCTCCTCCAGTCACATTGCTTTCAATCCCTTTATGCTAGTCCCAAATGCCCCCAGCTCTCCTTACTCTGTATTCCCACCCCCTAGATGTACCACGGTGTACAGAGAGGACCAATGTGCCTCCTCTCAGTATGAGGCAGGTCCATTCAGGCCCTACCCACTGTCTGATAGTTTGTCAATGCTTTAAATTGACGTACCCAAGTCTCCCCAAGTCCTGTGGTACCCCTTGCATGCTAGCCACTACCACTGCCATCCAACCTCCCGCCCCTCCCTGACCTCTCTCAGAGGTTCTGGACTTCCTGGCCAGGAATTTATACTGGCCTTTTAGTGGATTCTATATGTTTTATTGTTATGCTTTGCTCTTATTGAAATATTTTCAGATAAACCAGGAATTTTAGGGCATTTCTCTTTTTTACTTTGTCAGTAATATAGTTTCCCAATTGCCATAATATAGGATTATTTACAAACTGGTTCAGTAATCCTGACTCCTAGTCACTACATCATACACTACTCATTAATTCTTTTCAGTCATATTATGCGTTCATTTCGATAGCAGCTTCCTTTGGTTAGTGAATATCTCCTTTTGCAACACAAAATCAATCATATTGATTGCAGGAAATGTGAAGTAGTTAAAACAAGGTGTGTGAGGCAGAGTGAGTCAAGCTGCTGGACACGGGAGAAGTTAGCAATATCATTAACAGTGACATCTAAATTGGAATAATCAAAAATACTGCTAATCATTCCATTTACATGAATAATGTATTCCTCTTTGATTTCCATTTCATCCCTTTTCAGGTAACAACTCTAGTGCAAGACAGTGAAGCAGTAAGCACAGTTAGGTTAAAACCTGGCCGCATCTAGATTTTGTACCGAATAGACAAATCATGTTTGTAGGTTATCGAACATCCCGGTCTGCCAGGTCTACTCAGGTAATTGACAAACTGTCTGTTATCCTGAGTTATTGTATACACACCTGTCATGTGTGGAATTAGGGTAATAACTGCTTCCAGATACTTGTTAATGGTACTTTTTTCTGCCCCTTTCCTCCTCCCTCTTCCTGTCTTTCTCCCTTAACTTTGGAAATCATACTAAACCTCTCCCCCCTCCTCCCCACCCTTCACCCATGGCATGCCGCCTTGGCCTTTAATGACATCAGCCTCATCGATTTCAGCTTCAGAATGGCTTTCATTGATTGACAATAAGGGGAAGGAGGTGGAGTAAAAGAAGCAGATTAATGTCCTTAAGCTAGCTGGTGGTAGACATTGGTCCTCCCGACAGCTGCCGGCTGCACTTCTCACTATTTTCTACAACATTCCCTTATCGTAATACTGGACCAGGGACATATTTTACTAGACTTTACGTG
The DNA here is from genome assembly GCA_947462335.1 of Harmothoe impar. Taxonomy (NCBI): domain Eukaryota; kingdom Metazoa; phylum Annelida; class Polychaeta; order Phyllodocida; family Polynoidae; genus Harmothoe; species Harmothoe impar. The sequence continues at coordinate 4,530,281 of OX381712.1, forward strand.
CTTGCTGCTGACTAGGATGTTTTCTGTAATTACATGTTAACCCCTTTCTATAACCTCCCCCATTGTCCCATAGTAACCACCTTAGTAACCAGCATATACATGCTCTCATGCTGACAGCATACTACCAGCACCTAACCAGGTGACAGACTTTCACAATTACATATCCCATAATAGTCCTTCTGAGTGTGGTTATTCTAGTGAGATCACAGTGAAGTACCTGGCAGTGGAGCCCCTGTCTCCTCATGCTTCACTACAGAGACCCTCATTCTCCATGTGAGCCCCTGTCTCCTCATGCTTCATTCTCCATGTGAGCCCCTGTCTCCTCATGCTTCATTCTCCATGTGAGCCCCTGTCTCCTCATGCTTCATTCTGCATGTGAGCCCCTGTCTCCTCATGCTTCACTACAGAGACCCTCATTCTGCATGTAAGCCCCTGTCTCCTCATGCTTCACTACAGAGACCCTCATTCTCCATGTCAGCCCCTGTCTCCTCATGCTTCACTACAGAGACCCTCATTCTGCATGTGAGCCCCTGTCTCCTCATGCTTCATTCTCCATGTGAGCCCCTGTCTCCTCATGCTTCACTACAGAGACCCTCATTCTCCATGTCAGCCCCTGTCTCCTCATGCTTCACTACAGAGACCCTCATTCTGCATGTAAGCCCCTGTCTCCTCATGCTTCACTACAGAGACCCTCATTCTCCATGTCAGCCCCTGTCTCCTCATGCTTCACTACAGAGACCCTCATTCTGCATGTGAGCCCCTGTCTCCTCATGCTTTATTCTCCATGTGAGCCCCTGTCTCCTCATGCTTCACTACAGAGACCCTCATTCTCCATGTCAGCCCCTGTCTCCTCATGCTTCATTCTCCATGTGAGCCCCTGTCTCCTCATGCTTCACTACAGAGACCCTCATTCTCCATGTCAGCCCCTGTCTCCTCATGCTTCACTACAGAGACCCTCATTCTGCATGTAAGCCCCTGTCTCCTCATGCTTCACTACAGAGACCCTCATTCTCCATGTGAGCCCCTGTCTCCTCATGCTTCACTACAGAGACCCTCATTCTCCATGTCAGCCCCTGTCTCCTCATGCTTCACTACAGAGACCCTCATTCTGCATGTGAGCCCCTGTCTCCTCATGCTTCACTACAGAGACCCTCATTCTGCATGTGAGCCCCTGTCTCCTCATGCTTCACTACAGAGACCCTCATTCTCCATGTTCACTAGAGAGACCCTCATTCTGCATGTAAGCCCCTGTCTCCTCATGCTTCACTACAGAGACCCTCATTCTCCATGCTTCACTACAGAGACCCTCATTCTCCATGTGAGCCCCTGTCTCCTCATGCTTCACTACAGAGACCCTCATTCTCCATGCTTCACTACAGAGACCCTCATTCTCCATGTGAGCCCCTGTCTCCTCATGCTTCACTACAGAGACCCTCATTCTCCATGTAAGCCCATAATCTCCGTGCCTCCCTGTACACATCAGCTACCCCCAGCCCCAGCCCCAGACACAACACACACAGACCCTGGTTATTCATGACTAACATGTCCTCACTTCCCGCAGCCTGCAGCAATGATGTCTCACTATACATAGCCTCTTTTACGTCACCTCCCGTCCCTTTACTCACAGCCTGCTACTTTTGTGTGCAGGCCCTTTTGTCTCATCCAGCCACCAAAGAAATTTGTCCCAGCTGCGTTATTCAGCGGGCCTTTAGATTTCTT